>RJWH01007019.1:0-45776 GCA_004363575.1 Solenodon paradoxus | reverse complement strand
CCACATACCCACTCACCATCCATCACCCATCATCCACCCCCCCCCCCCCCCCCCCCCCCCCCCACCATCCATCATCCACCCACCTACCCGCCATCCATCCATCCACCCACCATCCAACCATCTACCACCCATCACCCATCATCCACCCACCCACCCTCCATCACCCATCCATTCACATCCTTCACTGGCACCTCCATCCACCCCACATACATTTGCTGGCTGCCCACGCCACGTGTCAGGTTCTGAGGAGTGAGCACAGACCCCTCACCTTGAAGAGATGGGGACAGACAATAAGAGAACAAGTCAAAACCTGAATGCGGAGAAACGCGAACAGGCTGATGGGCAGGCCCGCCGGTGCCAGGCGGAGCTCATGTGGTTTTCTCCAGGCCTTTCACCCCCTTGCTGTGTGTCCACGTGGTCTCTTCCTCAGTTGAGGCTCCCAGCGGCCAGTCCATAGGCATAGGACCCCAGAACAGCAGCAAATGCAGCTTCTCAGGGCCCTGAGGCAGGGGCTCCAAAACCAGAGAGAGAACCTGGGGCCAGTGAGGTCTTGGACTGAGGTCTCCGAGCCCCCAGCCCGTTTGCTGCCCGCTCCTTGCCCCAGGCGGGAGATGCTGGAGCAGGCAGAGCGGTGGGGACCCAGCGACCAGTGGGGGGCAACAGGGTCCAGTATGCGTGACCCTGCAGGGTTGCCCGCCTCCGTCAGGCCTGATGTCACTGCAGTGGACCTGGATGCACCCCGTAGACCAGCGGGGGTCACCCCATGGGACAGGAGCTGTGCCTGGGAAGCGCAGTGGACACTTGCTGGTCTGTGGAAACGTTCCTTCAACTGAGACAAATGAGCGGGCTGGCTGGAGGAGCCGGGCTGCCGGAGCAGCTGGGTGATGAGGATGACTTGGGGCCCAGAAAGGAGACAGATGCACTGCTGGCCGCTGTCCAGCCAGCTCCCTGCCGGACGCTGGAGCCCCTGCCCCGGGCTCGCCTGCTCTGGGGTGGGTGGTTCTCTGGGGATGGGGCTCTCATGCCGCCCCCACCCACCCGTCCCAAGGAGCTCAGACTGAGACCTGCAGCCACGTGGTCCAGCCCTGCCTGCATCCTCCAGCGGCCCTCGCTCTGCCCTGGGGCCACGTGCCGTCACCATGCCGTCCGCTCCAAGTGTGGTCCCACCCTGTGTGTGCTGACCCTGAGGAGGGCTTCTGGCCAAGGCTGTGAGCCCACGGTGCTCGGACCCAGCAGAGCCGCGGCTGAGGGTTCGGCGGCCTGGCCAGAGGGCACTGCTGCCTCCCCTCTGTGGGCCGCTAAAGGGAAAATGGCGGCACCCAAGACCACGGCCAAGGACTTGGTAGAAAATGCTAGAAGGTGGATGTCAGAGGGAAGTTGAAACTGGAAGGACCGCCAACAGGGGTGCAGAGGCCTGGCTGCCTTTCCCTCCTTATCCCCACGCGGACCCGAGAGCAGAGACCTGTGGCGGGGCCCTCTCACCCCGGTCCCTGGTCCCCTTCCCCACACCCTGGCCCAGCTGGCAGAGGACGCGGCCTTGATTCCCTTCTCAGCTAAGACCTGGGGCTGCCACCAGCTCCACAGGCCTTTGCCCCTCGCTGTGGCACCAAGGGCTGGAGGTGACCCCTGTGTGGGCCCCACCGTCCCAGGGAGGGGAGGGCACGGCTGGGAGGGCAGCCTGGGGTGTGGGTGGGATCAGGGTGCCCTCAGGGGCTGCTGCCCACCGCGCAGGCGGGACAGTGCCTCTTTCTGCCCCGGACTCCCCCTCCCTGGCCAGGGCCCCCCGTGTGCCCCGGAAACAGGCCTGTGCTGGGTGCGTGCCTGGCCCCTCCCTGCCCTCCCCAGCCCATCACTTTCCTGAGCTTTTGTCATTTCACCCAGAAGCAGAAGCTGAGACCAGGTTTGGGTGACGTGTTTATTGGGGACATGACCGCAGGAAGCGCAGGGAGGGAGGGGGCTGGTGGCGGGGCCCTGGGGCAGGGACGTGCTGCCTCCCTGCCCCGTTCTTGCTGGACGAGGGATGGACCCCCCCACCACAACGAGCTCAGGCGACGGTTCTCCTGCAGCCAGAGAGCCCAGTGTGGCTGCCAGCAGTGCCCGCCGCCGCCGCTGGCTCTGCTGCCAGCCCCTCCAGCCAGGCTCGCCGCCGTACTCAGCGTGGCCGCCAGACCCCAGGGCCTCCGGCGAGCGTCCTGAGGAGCTGGGCACCGAGGCTAGGAACTGGTGGGGAGGCTGCTGACCCTGAGGCCCCCGTGCAGTGAGGCTTGTCTGAGCAGGTCCCTGGGGCGGCAGGGCCTGTCCGAGCGGGTCCTGACTCAGCTGTGGGCTCTGGCCCTGCTCTGGGTCTGCCTGGCGACTCCCTGTACTAGATGAGGTCCCCGTGTTTCTACTTCCTCCCAAAAGCAGGGTATGGGAGGTGGGGTGGCAGAGGGCGGGCAGGGTCGCTGACAGACTCCCTGGGGGCGGCAGGCTGAGTGAGGACCCTCTAACCCAGGAGAATGACCCAGAGGGGTGGGGCCCAGGGCAGCCTGGGTGTGCGTGCACAGGGCATGTGATATAGGTGTGTCTGTGTGCGTGTGTGGTGTGTGCCTGGGGTGTCATGTACAGGTGTGCACGGGGCGTGTACGGTGCGCCCCGGGGGGCAGCAGCCTCCTTGCGGCCCCCGCTCCCTGCACGCCTGCCGGCTACCGCCTTCCCGGGCCCCCTTCTCTCCACACAGCATCGTTCCTTTCAGAAATTCAGCCTGGGCTTGGTTTCCATGGTGTTCTGAGAAAAACTGGAATTGAAATTGTAATTGTGGGAGCAGGAGGGGTGTGGCGGGAGGAGGGCTGGCAGGCGGGAGTTTCCTGTCCCCTGCTCCAGTGGCTGCTTTTCTTCTTTCAAATGTCACTGAAAACGTATGGGGTCTCCCAAAGTCCTCCGGTTACCTAGCAACGGCCCGAGGGTGGGCTGCTCTCTGGTCTGCGCGCTGGAGCAGGCCCCCTCGGAGCCTGCAGGGGCTGGGGAGGGCTTGGCCATGGCTCTGGCTTCACGGCCAGGGTCAGGGCTGCCCACCTGCTGCCCCGAGCTTCTATATCCTTGACTGGCCTCAAATTCCACCATTAGAGTTTCACTCCTTTGGTTGTTCTTACAAAATGTCACACACCTGTCAAAGCTTACACTTTGGGGTGAACAGAAGTCCTGAGCCGACCCAGCTGCTGGGGCAGGCGACTCGCAAGCTCAGGGGTGGACATTGGGAGCTGTGTGCCCTCATCCCTGGGCGCTGGGCATGTGTCCGCATTGGGGAGCCAGTCCGGCAGCACCCGGCAGGTGAAGGCGGGCGAGCAGGCAAGGGCAGGCGCTCATGTGCGCCCGGGTACCTGCAGCAGGTCCTATGGCACTGAAACCCCACTATCCTGACAGCGCCCAGGGAGGGGGCCCAAGGGCCCAAGGGCAGCGGGATCTGGGCCGCCATCCGGGAAGGCACTGCCCTCCCCCCAGATCTCAGCTGCAGTGAGAGGCAGCGGGCAGGAGAGTGGGTCGGGGCTCCCCAATTCGCAGGCATCTCTGGATAGTTGTGTAAGAGGACAGCTGGTGCCCCTCCCGGTCCCAGGCCGCTGTCTGTGGGCCCCGGGAGGCGTCGATCCTGTTCCCCAGGTCTCCCTAGAGGGAGTGGAGACCCCAGGCTGGAACGCAGATGAGGCCAGTGGTCAGCCTGAAGTGGGCCCGGCGGGGGCAGCCACAGGGGCTGGAGAAGACTTGCTGGTTGGTGGTCCTTTCAGAAAGGGACAGGGAAGCCGCTTGGCTTTGTTGGTCGAATGTGTGCCTCTTCGTGGTCTGAATGGAGACCATCCAGTCATGCGGGTGCGAGGGGCTGGCCTTGACTGTGGCCACCCCTCCAGGCCCTGGACACAGACTTGTGTGCCCAGAGAGTTAGTCTCAGGGGAAGGACTTCAATGTAAAACACTTAACCAGCGTCCAAGATAGCTCTTGATCTCCGGGCAGAAGCAGATTTTCTGGGCAGAACTGACTGGGAATAGGCCTGAAGGCTGAACAGGGGCGGGGGTGGGCGTCCTGTCCAGTGAGGGCCACCCTGCAGTGGCCCATCCCCAGGGCTGCCGGAATCCCCACACGGGGAGGGAGCAGCAGCTGTGGCTTCTCTGTCGCACGTCCTCCCAGGGCCACACAGATGCACGGCCGAGCGCCGGGTGCCCACATTTGGGGCCACCTGTCCACGCTGTGGCTCCAACCGGGCGTTGGCCTCCCAGACACAGGCCGCTGGGCTGGCCAGAGGGTTGTGGAACCAGAGTTGATCGGCCCTGGCCCCTTGCCTGGATCCCCGTGCCAGCTCCCTGGGGACCCGGGGCTCGGAGGGAAGTGCACCTGGGTCTCCCCACTCGTGGGCACTGCTCTCAGGCCTCCCTGCTCCGGAGCAGTTTGGGCGTCCTGAGCTGGGCCAGCCGCAGGAGACACACAGACCGCGTGTCCGGAAGGAGGTGCGAGGACAGCTGTGTGTCCGCCACGGGGCTCGGCTGCAGCCGAGGTGCTGGGAGAGCGGGCGCTTGTGACGCGTGGCAGCTGCGTGACGCGGAAGCCACACACTGGATGTCGCCGTCCCCCCGACCTGTCACCAGGACTTTGGCCTCTGAGACAGGACTCCCGCCGGCACGCGGAGCAGCCTCTGGTGTGACCGCATGACATGGCCCGGCGCCACGGCTGACTGAGGGGCACTGGGGCTGGGCAGTGTGTGTACACGTGACCCTGCCAACACCAAGCAGACAGGACACGCAGGGACACGGTCGCAGCCGCAGCCCTGCCCGGCGGCTGGGCCTGCGTTCCCGCTGTCCCTCCTGGGCGGAGGCCGAGGGTGGAACGACCACACTGATAGCGACGTCTCAGGACAGAAACGGAGGCCAGCATCCTGCTGTGTCTGGGACGTCCCGGGCAGGCGGGCCTCTGAGACTGGATGGGCCCACGTTCAAGCCTCAGTTCTGCTTAAACCCGACGCCCAGGCTGAGCGGGACGACCAGCCTCCCTGCCCGAGCGGGCGGCGGCGTGTGGCCTGATCCCGTACCGTGCGGGGGAACCGGAGGGGCTCCGTGGGCTCAGAGCACCCCCTCGCACCACAGCGCCCAGATCCCACGGCCACGAGCCGGCTGAGCCCCAGGAGGACCGCGCGTCTCCGCTGAGTGAGGGAGGCCCAGCGCCATCTGTCTGCCTGTCGTGGGCCTGACCGCCTCCCTCTGGGCAGAGCAGCTCCCAGCACCGTGAGAGGCCCCTTTCTGTGCTCTGTTCCGGCCCTCCTGGCCGGCTGGCCGGGCCTTCTCCGCCGGGACCCGCCCGGCTCTGCTGCTTTCTGGGGGCCGGCGCCCCGTCCTGTCTGGAGACCAAGGAGGCGCCCACAGCTGGGTTGGGCCGCTGCCCGCTGGCGGGCAGGAGTGAGTCTGCACCTCGGCCTGGCTGCCGGCCAGCGGCTGCTCCTCACCTGCGGCCGTGGGGCCGTCCTGTGACAGCGTGGCGCTGCCGCTCGGCTGGGGAGCACGTGCGGGGCAGCCCGGGCAGGGCGGGTGCAGGGAGGCCGGGCGCTGACCCCACCTGCCTCTGTGGAGCCCGGGGGCACCGCGTGTGGCCTCCGGGGGAGGGGGCCGAGGACGGCGGGGGGCGGGCAGGCCTCTCTGGCTCCCTGGGGAGGGGTCTGGCTCACCTGGCCTGGAAAGAGGCCGCCGAGCCTGCACTCCTGGGAACGCCTGGGAACGCCGGCGGCGCCACTCGTCCGTCTCCTAACACCATTAGTCTGGGAAGAGAGCTGGCCTTCCCTCCGCGCTCATTTCTCTTCATTAAAGGCCCCTTTAGGATCCGGGAGAGGAACCATCTCTTTCTGGCTTCAGAGAAGAGGGAGCACTGCGGGGGCGGGGCGGGAAGAAATGCGGCCTCTGGGCTGCGGGCGCCGGCGCCCCCAGGGCCGGGCAGTGTGGTGGGAGGGAGGCCAGGGGCCGCCCCTCCTGCCCCCCGGCCCCCCGCCGCCGCCCCTAGTACAGGGTCTCCCGGGTGACGTTGCTGGAGAAGGTGTGGTTGCTGGACACGCTGTTGGTCTTCCTCGCGAAGGCCGGCTTCCTCCTCCTGCGCCCCCACAGGGGACAGAGGCAGGCCAGGGTGGACAGGAAGACCTGGCGGAAGCTGGCGGACACCAGGTTGTAGAGGATGGGGTTGGTGGTGGAGCTGACGTAGAACAGGGCGTTGGTCAGCATGTAGAAGTAGTGGTAGAAATCGTAGAGGAACCTGGCGGTGGGCGCGCGTCAGGCCCGGCCCCGCCCCCCCGCCCCGCGGCCCCGCCCCCCGCCCCGCGGCCCCGCCCCCCGGCCCCGGGGCCCCGCGGTGAGCGCCTGGGAGGGGCCCCCGGTGTGGGAGGGGCTCCTGGCAGAAGCTGGGGCGCAGTCACACCTGCTTCCTGCTGGGCCGGGGACTCGGCCCTGCCCGTCCAGCCTGGGTGCTGGGACCCTGCTCGCCTCCCTGGGGACAGCGTTTCCCAGCCCGGTCTGGGGAGGACCCCGAGGGGCTGACGGGCCTTCTGCTCATCCCAGCTCTGCCCAGGCTGACTGTGCTGGCTCTGTCCTGTGTCCCCGCCTGGCACGACTGAGTCTGGAGTCCCTCAGCGGCCCCGCGGGCCCAGGCTGCTCTGGGGACCCCGCAGCGGTCATTCCTCCTGCCATTCCCACAGGGGCCCCTTTGACCCAACGGTCTCGTGCCCCCTGCCCCACAGTCCGCATCTGTGCCGTCCAGGCCGGTCAGAGCCGCACTGGAGCTGCAGGGCGGCTGCCCCCCGGTACTCACGGGGTCCAGTGCTTCTCCGAGACGTAGCAGAACATGAGGCGCCGTGCGTGATAGGGCAGCAGGCAGACCACGAAGGCCACGACCACGGCCCCTGGGACACAGAGAGGTGGCTCAGTGATGGAGACACGCCGGGGCGCATGGGGTCCCCAGGGTTGTGGGCAACTTGATTTTCTAGTCAGAGTCCAGCAGCCCCCTGAGTCCCAGTGACTTTTTTCAGAAACAGAAAAACTCGCCCGGAAATTCATGTCTGGCGCCACCCGGTGGAGCGGGGGTGGACGGGTCTGCACACCGGGGTCCCCAGTGTCGTCCCAGGGCCGGGGCGGGGGCGACCGAGATGAACAGCTCAGTAGAGAACAGTGCTGCTTCCCCCGCTCTTCCTGCCTCTGCCGCCCCTTCCCTTTAAGAACATCCCTACTTTGCAGCGAGGCCCCGAGCCGAGGGGCCGGACGGCTGGGAGGAGGCGGGGGCCCCGCACGTTCAGAACCAGCCGCTGCTGCCGTCACAGGCCAGAGCGGTCCAGGGGACATCCCGCCCGGGACACAGCCAGCACGGGCTGGACGGGGACAGCGGTTCCTGCCGGGCGGCCGGGGCCCCTCGGGCCGTGAGGCCAGAGAGACGCGTGAGGCGGAGATGCTGGGACTTGGGACGGGTCACATGAGAGCGACGGGAATAAAGCTCTCAGGAGACAAGACAAAGTTGTCGCTGAATTTAGCGATGATTTCTGGGATGTGACACTCAAACCACAGGCCACAGAAGACAAAGAAGATCATCTGGGGACAATTACAACCGACATCAGGGAGTGAACAGGTGGCCAAGAACGGAGAAAGGGTTTGCGCATCCACGCTGACGAGGGAGGGGCTGGCGTGCGGGATGCGGAGACCACGGCTCCACAGACTCAGCTCAGGTCAAGAGGCCAGGGGTTTGCGACCTCTCCACAGGGTGCGGCGGTTCAGAAATCCGGAGCCAAACAAACCAGCTAACGTTCTTTTGGGGAGCGAGGCGGCAGGGAAGGGGCCCGTGGGCGCAGTCGGTGGGACCGTGAGATGGAGAAGCCACTCCGGAGCACCTGGCAGTTCTTACGAAAAGAATTACCAGGTGGCCTAGCAACTCCACTCCCAGGGGCTCCTCCGCCTCCGAGTCACTGCCCATGGCCCAGGAAGGAGGCCCTGCCCAGCGCCCACCCTCCCCTGCACGCCCGGTTTCCCTCCCGCCACAGGGCCTTTGCACTGGCTGTGTCCTGCCTGCATCTGTCCCCGAGACCAGCTCTGGGTCCTGTGGGTCTCAGCTGGCCGGTCTCACCTCCTCAGAAAGTCCTGCTAACAGAGCTGCTCTGCAGGCCCTCCCTGCGCATGTCTGCGGGGTACTTCCTCACGCAGGGGGCCCATCCTGCAGCCTCCTGGCTCTGGGGCGAGACGCTGGGCCCACGGTCTGTGCTCGGGAGACTTGCTGAAGGAGGGTCAAGCGAGCAGACAGACACGCAGATGGAGGGAGTGGCAGTGGAACCGACCTGGAGGCTGGTACCTCGTCCCGGGCACCTGCTGGTGCCTCTGGCTGCCCCCCAGCCACTGCCCGCCCGGGACCCCGAGTTACGTACGTAGGACCCGGACGCCGTGCCGCAGGGCCTGCACTCGACCGGGCTCCACGGACATGCTGAAGGAGCTGTGCACGCCCCCGGGCCCACTCGCCTGGCCCTGCTCCGCTGCCTGGCGCACCATGACCGTCAGCTTGTTGGCAATGATGGTGTTTAGGACAGAGATGACCAGCATGGGCAGCACGAAGGACATGAAAGTGTTGACCTGCAGAGAGATGGGACAAGCTCAGACCCCGAGTCAGCTGCTCCCCCAGACTCAGGCAGCCCTGTCCCAGCAGCTCAGTCTTGAACCACAAGGCCTGCCCAGTCCTCCCAGCTGCCCAGATGCCCGCTAAAGAGCTTCTTGTGGCCCCTGGGTCCCTGCTGCTCCCTGACATCCCCGTGCACCCGGGGAGACTGAGTCCCAGGCCGAGGACCCTCCCAAGGCCACCGGCTCTGAGGGGCTGGACCTGGATCTGTCTGATTGGGGCCAGAATGGGCGATCCTGGGCTGAGACGGTCTGCAGCCACCCTGAGGGGCGGACAGGCCGTCCCGGAGCTGGACTGGAGCCGCCGCCCCTCCGAGCCGCAGATAAAGGGAGTATGGCAACCATGCTTGCTTTCCTCCTTGCCACAGCCTGACGCGGGCTCTGCGCTCGCTCCCTCTGGTGCGGGCGCCGTGGGGACGCACACTCAGACGCAGCCTCAGAGCGGCTCTGGCCAAACCGGGAGACCGAGGCACCCAGGAAATTCCGCTGTCTGCACCGGGGCTCCCGGCCGCCTCACCTGTTTGTCCTCGGTTCCAAGAGCAGCCCAGGCCCTCGGTCCTACCCCAGGTGAGGACATCCAGCCCGCCCTGTCGATCCGGGCGGTGGTCACAGTCCCAGACACCCAGCCACGGGACAGGACGAGCGGAGGCTCTGGAACTGGGCGGGTCCCTGCTGGTGGGGGAGCCTCTGTGTCGGCCAGGGGGCCTCAGGCTCACTCTCTGGGGTGCTGGCCCAGGCGCCTAGGTCCCACCTCATGCGCGCGGCACCCCGGGCTCCAGGGAGGGTCCCCGGAGGTGGGAGCCCCAGCTTGTCTCCAGTTCCATGTGAACAAAGTTCTGCTCAATGAAAGTTCAAAGGTACAGAGCGTGGCCACCCCTCCCTATGGGAAGACAGCCTTTCCACGCATGCCCAGTGTCCGCACGTGGCCCTGCAAGGCGGGTCCAGGGGCCGGGGCTGCGCGGTCATGCTGCTTTCTGTGCGTGTCCACCTTCTGGGGGACGCTGGGGGGCTGAGGGGGGCGGAGGCACTAGGGGACACAGGAGGCTGCGGGGGGCGCCGGGCTGGGCCCGGGAGACAAACATCCCTGTGAGTCACTGCAGCCTGGGTATAATTTAAACAGAGCAAATGTAGCCAACACAGATTCTAAATGTCAAAACACTGACACACCGCAGCCCCTGAGCGCAGGCAGCAGAAATAGCTGCCTCTGGGGGCCAGCGGGGCCCCATCCGGGGGTGTGGGGTCTGCCAAGGGCCCCGCGGCTCCCCCAGCTGGAGGAGGTCCATTATGATGGTGGCGCCTCTGGGGGGCTGGAGTGAGATTCTGCGTGCTTCCAGCAGCCCCCACACCTCCAGCCTGCAGACCGAATCGGGCTGCTGGGGTGCAGGAGACACACGCGACTCTGGGGTTGGCCATCTCTTGCCAAGGCTCACGTGCAGCCTGCACCCCCTTTTTGGCACTCTATCCCCCACGTCTGGGCACAGGGGAGCCCCCCATGCTCCCGCAACAGGCAGAGCGGAGCACATCGACAGACCTGCAAACACATGCAGGAAAGGCTGCTGGGGCCCCTGCCAGAGGCCAACGCCAGACCCTGCCCTGGGCAGATCTGACGAAGGACCGGCACGAGAGCTTCTGGGACAGGTTAGAACACCTGTGTAAAGAAGCCCAGACAATTCTGGAGAGGGAGAGGGGAGGCCAACTCCTGGAGCAGGAGCACCCCTGGGGCTCAGACGGAGGCGCCAGCCCTGAAAAGCCACAGCAAAGGGTTCAAAACCCAGCGTAGAGGAACAGAAGAAAGAGAAGCCACACCTGTGCCTGCTGCAGAAGGCAGCTCGCGTGGTCAGGAGGGCGTCTAAGCCAGCGGGGAAGGTGGGCAGCTGGGGCTGCCCACCCCTGGCTGCAACCATGGGCACCCAGTGCCCCTGGCAGAAACTTCCTTCCCCGGAAATGCCTGCCGCTCCACCCCAAGGCTCACCCCTTCCAGACACAGCCAATTAACACAGTTCAAAACGCCTGGGTGGGCCCTCACTGGACAACTACAGGCTGATCAGATGTGATTGCTTCACCCAAGAGTTAATCATGCTTGTCAGCTGAGGGCTTACCCCAGGTCTTTTCAAGAAAAGATACTATTTTGGGGGGTGGGGGGGTTTGCTGAGCCAGGAGCTGCATTTGTGGCCGTTGTAACCATTTTCCACCTCGTGGGGAAACCCTGTCTAAGAGTCAAGCCAGCATAAAAAAGGAGAGAATCCGAGGCAGGGTTTTAGCTCCTGGATGCAGCCGTGCCTGCAGCCCTCACTCCTCGACTTTTAGTTTCTCTTGAGCAAAACATGTATTTATTCCCCTGAAGACAGTCTGAGTCAGTTCCTGGAACTTGTACCCTCATTCACAGAAATCTCACAGCAAAAACACTGCAGGCAGGGCCAGATGAAAACACATTTCCAACAACGCGAAGCAGAAGAAATTATGGAAATTTTTGTTTTACTACCTGTTATACTGTTGGAATTGAAAAAATAAAATAGTTCAGGTACTGCTGTAAAATCTGCTATAAGATTTAGTGATAGAGAAACATCAGTTCTTGACCTCTGCCCCACCTGGCCTCTGAATGTCCCTGTAACCGTGGCCCTGGCGTCCTGCCTGCTCTGCTTGGGGCAGTGGGTCTCGGAGGGCGGGTCAGTGTGGGAACAGGGAAGCCCCAACCCTACACTCTGGAGCCCACCCGTGACCGCAGCAAGAGTTTGGCACTGACGTGTGAATGACAGAGCAGACCATGACATGGAGAGGCTGGACCCGCCTGGCACGCAGCCCACGCGCCTGGAGCCGGAGGACCAGACTCCACCACTGGAGCCTCTCGGCCCCGGTCCGGGCACAGCCCCACCCCGGAGCCCATCGCTTCTCCCAGAGATTCAGCAGAGCGCCTTCCACTGAGGCTTGACTGACCAGCGAGTGTGCTCCGACTATACCGGTGGCCTGCCTGGAGGAGGCGGGTCTCCATGCCTCTCTGTCCCTGACCCGTCACCCAGGGCAGGTCCAGGAGGCCCCTGGGAGAAACAGGCCACCAGGATGGACTCCCGCATGGACTCCCAGATCCCAGGACTTGTGGCCACAGTCACACGGAGCCACAAACGCTGCCCTGCCACCAGGGCTGGAGCACTGGAGAGTCTCACCCCTCGGCAGAGCTGGATGCCAGCGAGACACAGAAGGGGATTCCTAGGTGACTCCAGATTTCCCGGGGCCACCCCAGCGCTGCCCCAGAGAGGACACCATGGGGCTGGGGCCCAGAGTGGCCAGCACAGGACACTTGAAGTCTGCGCTTCTGCAGTGAGTGTCTGGGGAGGAGAGGGTGTCACTTAGCACAGGGATGTTGTGCAGAAGTTCCCAGCGGTGGCCAGCCTGTCCCTCGGTCCCTGCTCTGCCTCAGTCACCCCGCATCTCACCAGCACCGAGGATTTCGCCAGATGCTGTGGGACCTGAATCAGAGACCTTCCGCCAGGAGGGACACGCACGCCCACAGGGACAAGCATCCAGAAAGACGGCAGACCTGCGCCACCACATGCTCCGAGCAGCTGACTGGGGACCGGCCTCCAAGGAGAAGCCCTGCGGGGCCCCCAGGGGCGCGCACCACTGGGTGGGGGCTGAGGGCCAGGGCAGAGCCTGTCCTCATGAGGAGGCTCCAGTGGGCCCCACTCCCAGAGGGGACACTTTGTGTCTGGGGCTCCTGCATATTTCTAGAACAATTTCTAGTCCATGACTCGGTGACGCCCCAGACTGCACTTTCCACCCGTTTCTCCTCTGTCCCCATGTCCCTGAGTTCCAGGTTTGGTTTGGAATTTCCAGTGTGGAGGCTGAACTGGAGCCCCAGGACTCGAGCTCAGAAGCTGGGGCCCAGTAGCCCGGTCAGCACCACGGACAGGGCCAGCGCATGGACTTGGGGACTGGGGGTCTGGGGGTCAGGCAGCTGGGGTGGGGACACCAGCCAGCTGGGGCAGAGGCATCAGCCACACATTGGCCATCTCGGACCCTCCTGGCCCTTAGGGGCAGGGGACTAGCCTGTCGCCTCTGGCCTCCCCACACTGGCCCCCAGCAGCCTGGACGGGGGCATTGTTCTCCTTGGGGTGCTGGGGCCAAGTCTGAGGGAGAAGCAGTGAACCACCCCTGGGGGCCACATCCTGCCTGTTCTCGGCTGCACCGGCCAGGTGGGGGCATCTGAGTAGCCTCAACCAGATCAGAGCGAGGTCCTCCCAGCGCGGCCGCTCTCCCTCTCCTCCGGCACTGCGGGGCACCCTCGAGGGGCCAGCAGGCTCCGAGTGCGGCTGAGTGGGGGCCCTGAGCTGCCAGACAGTCCCTGGGGAGTAGGTGATGGCCTGACGGCTAATGTGTTGGCCAGAAAGTCTGCAATAGCATTCAGGTCGGCAGGATGCCTGCTAAGTGACCACATGGGGCTCTCAACGCCCAGACGAGGACCAGCAGAGGTCGGGCAGGAAGACCCTTCCTGGCAGGTGGCCCAAGGGGGCCAGCTGGTTCCTGTCCCCGGCCCCCGCCCCGGCACGTCACCCTGTGACAGTGACCACTACCTGCGTGAGTGGAGCCTGTCTCGCTCACAGGTGGCTCCAGCGTGTGGCCTGCGGCTGCTCCCCTCAGCCCAGACAGGAGGGCCCTGCCAGGCTTGCGGGGGACGGCTCTCCTTCGACTCTGAGGGGCTCAGAGTGGTGCCCACCCACCTGCAGAGAGAGTCTCGGGGACTCTGCGCGGAAGTCAGGCCACTAGAGCGAGTCCTCTGCTCCACGCCGGGGACCCAGGTTACCTGCTCTTTACCAAGACAGGGGGCCCTGGGAGAGGTTTCTGGGGCTGGGCCAACCCCCCAGCTTGCCCGAGGGCGAGACCCTGCAAGGCGGGGGCAGCTGCTGGGCGGCAGGCTGCGCAGCAGAGTCCACGCTTCAGCGTAGGGTAGGGCAGGCGGCGCGGGGACCTGCTGCTTCTCTGTGCTCCCGTCTTGACGGGAGTGGAATCTCCACCCCGCGGTTCGAGAGTCTGTTCCTGCCAGGCGACTGTGGGCCGCTAGCCTGCGCCCTGTCCCTCCCAACTCCGCACAGTTCCCCTGGCAGCTGGCCCTGCACCGGCGTCTCAGCTCCGCTCAGTAGGGTTAGCGCTCTGTCCCTGCTTTAGGTGGATCTGATTAGGGCCGACAGAGCCCAGGGCCGTGTGAGGGAGGAGGGCCCAGCCCCCGGGGGACTCACACTGGGACCGGTCACCACCGACCCTGCTTTATCCGTTGACCAGCCTGGGCCTAGAGGGGACCTTGTGTGCTGTGACCCACACATCTCCAGCCAGGCTTCCTGCTGGGGTTCCCCTCCCCGTTAGGAGCAAGCCCTCCCAGGGGCCGCCAGGGGCCACCAGGGGTACACGGCTGCGGGGCAGGGAGCAAAAGCCATCGGCAAGCTGGAGGCAGGCACTGCTGTCTTATCTCAAGCATCTTCCTGATGTGTGAACCAGCAGGAGGACTTTCGTCCCTGTGAGGGTGCTGTAGGCCTGCGTGTGACCTCCAGGCACCATGAGGTCCCCTGCTTTCCCCTCGTAGCCTCGCCGGGACAAGGGCGCCCCGCCGCCCAGCCTGATGTCCGAGCGTGTGTGTGAGCAGGTGGTGGGGCTGCGTCTGCCTCCGCTGGACTGGACAACCCAGCCGGGGTTTGGGTCCTGCCATGTCCTGCCTCTTGATGGGCCAGCGTCCACAGAGAAGGCCTGGGCCGGTCACCTAGGCGCCCGACCCCATGACACCTCAGGCCGGTGCTGCCCGAGGACTAGGCGGAGGAGCTCGGGGCCCAGCTGGTGTTTGCCCCACCGTCTGACGTCAGGAGACTTGCCGGCAGGACTCCGAATACAGGCAGGCACAGAGCTGGCACAGAGCAGGCACGGAGCCCAGGGCCAGAGGGGATGCCGGTCTCCCCAGAGGCCTGGCTCCCGAGAGCGGAGATGAGAGGCGTTGCTGCCATGCCACATCGCAGTCTGTCTCTCAAGGCCTCAGTGGCGCAAAGGAAATCTGAGATGGGGCTTGGCCCCCCGAGACTGGCTGTGTGGCTCCCGTGGGGGACGGGCCCTGGGCCACGCTCCTGCCCAGCCTGGGGTGCTGTCTCCTGAGGGGACAGGTGCGGGGCTCTTCCTGGAACATGCCAGCGCTCACGGGCCACGTCCCCTCCATCCACCATCTCCCCGAGCCCCTCAGCCCATCTCACCTCCCCCGAGGGGACCTGGCCTGAGGGGATGCGCTCGGACAGACACCCGTGGGCTGTGCCCGCCTCGCCATCGCCACACTGGTTCCCGGCGAAGGATGGACATGAACAGATTTAGATGCTAATTACCAGGCTCTGAAGCCACTCTGAGCACCAGGGTGGACGCGGGTCCAAACGTGGCCTTGTGAGCAGAGTCCTCAGCAAAAATGTGACCCAAGAGCCAGACTCAGCCGGCCTGCCTGAGGCCACCCCAGAAAGACTGCTGTCCCCACTGGCTCCTGCATTCTGTCCCCTCCCCAGCTGGGACGTGGGCACGCTCACGTGACGGGGACGCTTGCACCCGGAAGCCTGAGGGGCTGGTGTGAGGCCGTGGGCCGGTGGGAGGTGCTGGTCACGAGGGGGAGGCCTGTGAGGCAGCAGGAGACCGTCTCCCTGGAAGCTGCCTCTGAGGGACAGCGAGTGGCCGGCCGTCTCTGGGAATCTGCCTTCAGAAGCGACGAGAACAGCCACCGCATGGGGGAGCCCCTGTGGGCCGCCGGCCTGGGCCACTGTGCTGGGCCAGCCCGACGCTTCTGGCGCCCCAAAGGCGCGCACCCCGGCTGCCACGGGTGCGAGGGGCCACGGGGCAGCGAGGCCTCAGGCTGCTGGGCTTCACTGGGCTTCGTTCCAGGAGCGGCTTCCCAGGCCCCGCATCCTTGGAGGACGCGGATGAGGTTTGGTGGCTGTGCATTCGTTCATCTGTCCACGACGCCCCCAGGCTCTGCTGGCAGCTGTACCCCCACAGTGATGCCCATCGGAGTCACTGTGAACTGGCAGCTAGGGACGCAGGACTCTGGGGTGTCCGCGGGGGACAGGAACTGTGGGACCAGCTGGCCTGTGGCAAAATGATGGAGACCCCGTCCCTGAGAGCCCAGGGCTGCCTGTGTCCTGAAGGGCAGTGGCGCTTACAGCCATGTTCATGCGTCTGTGGCACAGGCTGACACAGGAATGGTGCTGTCCGTCCGTCCATCAGGCGGCTCACGGGGCCCCGGGGGCAGCCAAGGCTCGCGTGCCCCTTGCAGCACGACTCCTGCTCATCCCCGCCCGGCTCCCTAGGCTCTTTCCGACCTGGAGACCTGGACCGGAATTCGCAAGTAACTCGGCAGCTGGGGGAGCCGCTGCTCCCTGCCCCGGGGAGAGCCCTCCCGCAGAGCCCACCAGCTGTGCATCGTCCATTGTCCACCCGGCGGAGCTCACAGTCCCCACGGCGCTAATGTCAGCTGCCGCATTACACGGCGCTTGTGAAACGTGCCGGGGCGGGCGGCCTGGTGGGCCCGGGAGGCTGTTTCCCTGTTCGGATTGGTAATCAATATTCATTTTCCCGACAATCTTCTCCCCAAAAGGCTCACGCAGTTTAGGGCGTTTAAGTCACTTGGAATTTGCAAGTCCAATGTGGCATCGTGAATATTCATGGTGCCTGGTCCCTGCTCCCCAACTGCCTGCCTGGCACGCGGGCCTCCCCACCTCCCAAGGGGACAAGTCTGCGGATACCCAGGGCTTCTCACCAGAGACGCCTGGCACTGGGAAGCTGGCACTGCCCTCTCCCAGCAGTCAGAAGTACACAGCAGGCCTGGGAACCCCGAGGGAGGGCGGGGGAGGCGCTGCGCTGGGGACGTGGGGTGTGAACCCACTCGTCCCCACCCGCTGGGCCTGAGAGGGGCTCGGGCGTGGCCGGACCAACCAGGGCCGTGTCCGGCAGGCAGCAGGGACCCCTCCCCAGGGGCCCTGGCCCCAAGAGGGGCTCGCAGCCTGGGTGTGAGCGCTGGGTCCCCCGAGGAGAAACCCCGGAGGTTGTCACATCAAAGGCCCAGGGACGTGGGAGTCAGTTCCAGATGTTCCCTCTGGGCTCGAGGCCAAGCAAGCGTCTGCCAGAAGTTGAACTTCTATTTCTCGGGTTGACCGTCAGGAGCGGGGATGCGGCCTTGGTTTTTGCAAACAGGGACAAGACGCTCACTCTCCCTCAAAGCCACAGCCCACAGACGCCTCACGGCAGCCCAGATGGAGAAACTGAGGCTGAGGAGGTCTCGGCAGCTGGCGGAAGCCGAACGCTGTGTCCACACGCCCCAGACTCCACTCCTGCAGCCGGACAGCCCGCGACCGGCACTGGCTCTCAGGTCCCTGGCTCTGCTGTCGCTGGCGGGAGCGTCCCTCCGGCTCAGCCCTCGAAGCCTTCTCAGAATAAATCCACCGCTGCCCGTCCTGTGTGCTGGGTGCGGGCCGGAGGTGCCAGAAGGAGCGGCGCCCACCTGCCCACACTCGCCCCTCCCCGAGTCTTCCCACGCGCCCTGCCTGCAGGTGCTCGTCCACCCGTGCGGACACCGGCCCCGGGGCTGGCGGCACGGGGGCCACGAGCGGCTGCACTTTTTACCGAAACAGAAGCAGCGTGTGGAGAAGCGAGCTCTCTGCCATTTTTAGAAACAAAACCACTACCTGTGGGCGCTGGCGTGGGAAACGGAAGCTGCTCATACGGGTGCTCGGCGGCCTTCGTCTCCCATGACGACTTGCTGACCGCTGACCGTGTGCCTCCGCCCTCGCTACTCGGGGAGGATGGCTCAGGAGCCGCAAGGCTGAGGGAGCGAGGGCTTCCTGGAGGAAGCCAGCGGAGCCCAGCAGAGATGAAGCGACAGAGGAATCTGGGGAAATGTGGGTGCACTGCCCAGGAGCCCCCTTCTCCTACTGGACAAAGCACTGGAACTCGCCTCCCAGACCCGAAAGCGGCCGCGACCCCTCCTCCAGGAAGCCCTCCTGCTACTCAGCCCACTGCTAAGCCAACATCACTCCTCATCCTGAGGGGGCTTGAGGGGGCACAGGGCCAGGCTGCCCTGCACCAGCCCCGTGTGCATGTGGACTCTGGGCAGCCCCTGGCCGTGCTGGCCGGCACTGCTTCTGAGACGCCAGCTGAGGGACCCAGCGAGCTAGTGTTGGACTGGCTCTGCCTCCATCACAGTGGGTGCCCAGGCGCAGCACACAGCCCGCCCTGCCTGCCCACACCACTGGGTGCCCGCAGTGCTGGGCCGTGCTCGGCCCCGCGTGCCCCACGGGAGGCGCGCACAGAGGTCTGCCCCGGCCGCCTCTGTGGACTCGGGCCCAGCCGGTGCGGCGAAATCCCCAGGCCCGGGTGGCCGCCCGACAGGCCAGGGTGTGGCTGGGGTGCAGGGCTGCTTGCACGAGCCGCTTCCGGACCGGAACCAAGCAACGCCGGTGTGGCGGCAGCCCCCTCCGTGCCTGCCCGGAGCGCCAGAGCCCACCGCCCGCTTCCCCACGGAGCTCCACACGCCTGGAGTCCGGCAGCCGTGGACGCTGCCGAGGACCCCGGGCCTGGCGCCTTCCCCGCGTGTGCGCGCTGGCTGTGCCTCAGATGCTCGCTGTCGGACCCGGACCTGAGGTGGCGCAGGGCGGCTGGGCCAGGGCCTGGGCCGCGCCGGCCTGGGCCGCGGGCGCCGGCTCCTCCCCTCCTCCTCCTGGGCTCCCTGCGCCAACAGCCGCCACGTCTCAGGCGGCAGAAGCGAAAGCGAGCTTGATTTATTGGCAGCAGAAGCGGAAGCCCCCGAGGACATGGCCCGCCCGCAGCTCCCGGGGGTGTCTGCTTCTGCTGTCCCCGTGCAGGCTCACGGTTCGGGGGTCAGTGGGAGACCTGGTCACAAGGGGAGGGCTCCAGTGACCCTCAATAAGTCCCCCAAAAGGGCAGTCAGCTCCAAATGCTTTAATGTCAACCCTATTCCCGTGTTAGCACTGGCCTCTGGGGCGGGGGGAGCTGCGGGACCCAGCCTGTGGGCGGCCGTCCAGGCCGAGTCTTGGTGGACGTAGCGGGTCCAGGGACGAGGGTCATGCGGTGTGTCTGCCTCGCACTCTGGACACACTCCTTCCGCCGCCTAGCCGAGTCCACAGCCGGGACAGGCCAGAGGACCTCTCGTTTCTTCGGGAGACCCGGGCCAGGCGGTGGGTAAAGGGGGTCTGCAGGCTGGCGGGGGACCGTGCGGGGGCACACGAGGGACAGTGTGGGCCTGGTCTGGTCTCACTGCCCTTCCTCATCCTGGCTGGGCCAGAATAGCCCCCTGAGCAGGGTCCCCACAGCGCAGAGGCAGTGAGTATGGTCAGGAGAAAGGAGACCTGCTCCACGCACGTGTCCCCTCAGCCTTCACGGTGGCCACATGGCGCCCTTCTGGTCTGCCATCCCAGCTCGGCGACTTGGCCGAAGGCTGTGGCCAGAGCTCATTACGAAGGTGGTCTTGTGTCCTGCACCCACTTCTCTCTCTTCCCCACCTGGTTGTCTCTTTTTACGGGCTGCAGAGGTCTCCTGCTGCTGGTCCCAGCACCGTGGACACTGTCCTCCCAGGGCGTGAGGTCTGCCCCTTCCCATGCCCTCCTGTCCCTGCTCTCCTGTCCACCTGGGCGGGGCCCACAGGCACGCGCTGTCCCCCCGGGTGGTCTCTGCAGGGTACGGTGGACGGCACCACCGTCCGGCTGCCTTGAAGTGGGTGGTGGGTTGCCCTGGGCCCTGGGCTCTGACCTTGTTTGGAAAAAGGGTCTGTCAGATGTAATTAAGGATCCGAAGATGAGACCCTCCTGGATGGGGTCGACCCTAAAACTGACGACAGGCATCTGTAGAAGACGCCGGAGAAGAGAAGCCATGTGAGACTCTGGCAGAGACCACAGGGACACGGCCACACACCCGGGACGCCTGGGGCCACTGGGAGTGGGCAGGGCCGTGTCCAGACACCTCGGCGCTGGACCCTGGGCCTTGGGCACAGCAGCAGGACCACTGCTCTGACGGGCGGGTCCCTGCAGCAGCCCAGGACACCGGCCGCTTGGCGGCGTGAGACCTGCGTCAGGGTCCCAGCACGAGCTCCACTGCTGCCGCCACCGCCCTGAGTGGGGACACTGCTGTCTTGGCTCTGACCGAAGCACAGGTGTTTCTAGTACACTTGACGCGATTCAAACACGCTGTCAGGAGGACAGTCGCAGGGTGTGGCGTCCCCTCGTCTCCGCCCGCAGCGTCTCTCCGCTCCTCTGTAGGGGTGTGACGTGTCCTCGCAGTTCCAGAGGGCGCCCTTCCAACCCGGCTCTGGCGGGAACTGCTTCTCAAGCTCTGGGCCTCTGGGGAGCGAAGGGCCCCGAATCCAGGCCACCACCTCCTCCAACTCTGCCGCCCTGCGGAGCAGACAGCACCCCAAGAGGAAGGCCTCCTCCACCGAGCGGGCAGAATCTGGGAGCCAGGCTGTGCGGGTTTGTGGCAGCAGTGGCCTTTGGGCTGCCCACCGTCCTCCTGTCTCTGCTGAAGCCATCAGGCAGCGGCCAGGGTCAGCACGGGCCCGTGACCTGGCCGATCCCCAGCCCGCAGTGCCCCGTCTGCTCCCTCTCATCTTTCTGTCGCCTGTCCAAGGCACGGGCATCAGCCTGACCTCCGTCCCTGGAGAAGGACAGACCGCACTGGCCACCCAGAGTGGGAGCTCATCCTCGGTGCCGCCTCTGTGCGGCCTGGCCCGCCTGCCCAGGCTCGTCCGGGGTGGGGGCAGCAGAGGGGCCGTGTGACTGGTCTCCAGCCTATGCTGTCTGAGACCCAGCCCCATTTGGCACGCCTGCCCTGGAAGGGCGCCTCTGGCGAGTGCAGGGAGCAGCTGCGACCCTTCTCCCTCCCCTGGCAGTAAGCAGTGGTCCTGACAGCCGCTTCCGAGCTGCGCATCCTGCTGGGCACAGAGCCAGCACTGCTCAGGCTCCAGGCAGTGTCTGGGTGGCCGCTGCTGGGCTCCAGACACACGTCCCAGGCGCACCTTCTCCTCCCCGGTCCCAGGAGCCGGAGGCCACTGCAGCCCACGCCCGGAGCAGCCAGAACATGGGGCCTCTGGAGGCTGGGAGCGGGCAGTGTGGAGGGGGAGCAGCGGTCAGCATTCCGGGAGCCTGGGTTCACGTCCCAGCGCTGGGGACAGCCGCCAAGGTGATCAACCGAATGAAAGAAGACACGAACGCCTCCTCCTCCTCCTCCCGCCTGTCTGCTCGCCGTCACTGCCACTGCTCCTCTGCTTTACACAACAGAAGCAGAGGCACCTTTTCCAAATCGGAAGATCACACGGCAGCTAAAGAATACTCTTAACCTTTAAACACGTCCAGGGAGAGTTATTGGAATTTACAGTAAAGTCACCTTTTCACAGACGAGGAACTAAAATGTTTAAGTCCGTGTGGCATCGCTGGTTTTCATCAGCTTCCCTGCAGGGCTCGCCCAGGCCTGCCAGGTTCCGTTTCCAGGATAACCACGCGCCGTTGTTCTGCATTGTTTTACAGCATTGTTTTCACTACTCCTGAAACCAGTCTTTTATCTTTCGGGCCTCAGCCGTGTTTGAAAGCGTTTGGAGTCCGCGGATGACTCCCACGGCCCCGGGGAGAGCTGGCTCTCCCGTCAGGCACAGCACAAATCGCACAAACACATCAGTGGCTGTTTCCAGCAGACAAGTGGCCCCGGGTCAGTGAGCCCAGCTGCTCAGCACTTTGTGGGGGATGCTTTCTGGTGGCAACTTTGGGATCTGCGGCCTGGCCGAGTCAGCTGTCCCCACGAGGAGGCAGGAGCCAGGGACGGGGCTACGAGAGAGGCGTGGCCGTCAGAGCGCGGCCCGTGGGGCTCTCCAAGGGACCCGGGTGTCTGGGCTGTGAAAGCCGAAAGGCTTGGGCAGGGCGGCCGCCACCTGCAGGCCTGCCGACACGCTCCAGTCCATGCCTGGTAGTCAGGCCCGGCCAGGCGAGGCTGTCAGACGGCTCCCCGTCATGTCCTACAGAAAACGGGCAGGAGGAGGCTGAGTCTAATGTCGGAAGACCAGGCTCAGGGGGTGGGCTCCACAGAGCCGCATTCGAGCAGGGCCCCGTCCGCACCAGGTCGAGATGAGCAGCCTGCAAACCAGGAACAGTCTTACCAGGAAGAGATGAGAACCAGCCTCTCAATGCACCGTGGACCATGTCCAGTGCAAACAAAAGCTGCCTAGGTGTGCAGAGAAATGTGAAAATGTGACCTGCCGATGTGACCCATTCAAGCAGACCTCCAAGGGAGCAGTGGGCGCGGGTGGTCAGGTGTGGTGGGACAGGGACCCCCCCCACACCGGAGGGGCTGCAGAGCAACTGCAGGCAGAAAATAAGGCGGGAAGGCTGGCTCCCCCCAGACGACTGAGAAAGGCTCCCTGGACAGTCAGAGGAACCCCCAGAGAGTGGAGAAGGGTCCCCAGTTCTGTAGGACCCCCAGGGGGCTGCTCCGACTGCACGTGGACAGAAGGGTCTGCAGCCTGAGCGTGTCGGGAGCCACCGCATCGGGAGGGACAGGCCAGTACAGCCCAGGGTGTGAACCCGGGCCCGGCCCAGACTGGAAAAGTCGAGGAGCTGAACTTCTGCCTTAAGAAACCTAGGAAAATAGCGACAAACTAAATCCCGAGTGAGTAGAAACCGGGATTGAACAGAAAAGAAAAACAAAATTGAAAGCAGAAAGATCACAGAGAAAGTTCATGAAACCCAAAGCTGGTTCCTCAGGAACAGCAATGAGAGCAGACTCGCTGCAGACGCCACGGGCATGCTACAGGCCGGGGGGCGGGGGTGCTCAAGAACCCTGTGCCCCAAACCCGACGGCTACATCACACGGATGTCCCTTGAAAAGTACTCACGTGAGAGGAGACGCACAGAGGAAAGCCCCAGACGCAGCCGCGGAGCTGACTTACAGACTCGTCAGCACGCCTGGCCTGAGAAGTCCACCAAACCCTGAGAAGGGATAAAGCAATTCCGCACGGTCTCTGCCAGGAAACAAGAAGAGCGCAGACTTCCCAGCTCACGCTGCGCTGCATGCTCTCCTGAGTCAGATCAGGTGAAGACAAAACTACAGCCCAATCCCTCACGGACCCAGGCTCAGACTGCGCCGCAAACAGGACTTGCCAAGTCCCGGCACACCGAACGGTGCGTTGCATGACCGGGAACGTGCGCCTGGTGGAACACGAGTCCCCCGACGTGAGGGCCCCCAGGGCTCAGAGTCCCGCACAGAAAGCGAGGGGCCCGCGCTGGGAGGGGCGGGCTTGACTGTGCATGGATTTGTTCTGGAAGATGAGAACATTCTGGAAATGCTGCTGCTGGCACAACAGTGGGCAGAGAGGCAGAGAGGGCATCGGAAAGATTCCACATCCACTCCTGAGACACGCGCCGCCAGCCGGAGAAACTTCTACCGGTATCAAGCCCGAGGACGGCCGTCCTGAGGGCGGGGTCTCGGGGCCCGCAGCTCACGGAGCCACAGCCGCGTGGAGGGCGGGTGCTTGCAGGGGTGGGAAGAAAACCTGGGTGCAGACAGCGCCGCCACGTCCCCGGGAAATCCCGAGGAGCCTACGAATCTCCCCACGCCGCCCCCACTGACCTCTGCAGACCTGCGGCGCAGATTAAAGATGTTACACAGAGAACAAAGGCACCAGAAGAGCCGACACAATGTTGCAGAGAAGAATAACACCTGGGGAAGCCGATAAAGCTGCCTTCTCCAGACAGGGTGCCCTGGGGCGGGAGGGACGGACCCAGGCGGACAGACGGGGCCTGGATGCTCCCCGCCAGGTCGGCTGAGTTTTTTGATCACGGTGCAAAATGACTCCGGTGAAGGGAAGACCATCTCACTGGAAGCTGTCCTAGACCATCTGCAGATCATACACATCCCAGAAAAGGTACCTCTTTCTCAGGCTCTAACCAAAAATTAACTCGGAGAGCTCAGCTGGGCGCACACTGGTGGCCGAGCGGTTAAATTTGCTGGACACCGTCCACACACATCCAAGGACCCGGTTCATGTCCTGAAGCTGAGGAAGCAACCAGGATGAGCAACTAAATAAATGCTGCTTCCTCCTCCTCCCTCTTCCTGCCTGCACCTTTCCTTTAAAAACAAAAGCGAGTTAATTCTGAAACAGAAAACTATAAACATTCCCGATGACAGCAGAGAAGAAAACCCTTGTGAGCATGCGTTCTTGGTCTCAGCACCAAAGGCGCAGTCTGTGACGATGTCTGATCGGGTGGGTGTCACCAAAATCACCACGCGTGGCCCCGGGACAAGGTGGGAGCCTGCAGAGACGGACGGACGGACGGGCTGGAGAGGTGCTGGAGGTGCTGACCGCCGTGTCCCGAGGAAGGACGCGCCGCAGAGCGCACTGAGCGCTCTCACCCACAGCAGGAGCGCAAACCCCTTTAGAAAGAGGACAGACTCCCAAACAGACATGCTATGGACACGGTATCAAATGGGCCCTCGAAGACGCTTCTGCTCACTGTCGCTGGAAATGCGGTCGAACCCCAGGGAGGTTCCCGTCCCACCTGTCAGACGCAGAGTGACGCCACCACCACAATCCGCCCAGCTGCGCGGCACTGAGGACGGCCTGACAGCCACCCGGCTGGAAACAGGCCTCAGGCCAAAGCTCTCCCAGTGGCGAGACACTCCCTGGTCCCTGCACGTGGCGCCCACTCACGACAGGACACCGCGATGGCCCTCCAGCAAGTGCAAACGCCAAGGCCCGCACGGGAAGCGAGGGGCGCCCCCGACGGCAGCAACTCGAGCTGCTTCGGGGCAGAGGAGGCGCCATCTGCTGCGGTGGTTATGACCCCTCTTTCATCAAAACTCGCAGATGTATACAATGCGATTTTTAAAAATAAACTTTAAAGAAAGGTACCTGGGATCCAATCGCTTTCCCCACCAGCTGCTCACGGGGATGCGTGGCAGGCCCCCAACCCCCAAAGAAAAGCACCCTCCCCAGCGGGCGGGCGTCCTCAGTGGAGGTCGTGTGATGGGCCCCGCCGCCCCCGGGTGCCCGCTCTGTCCCGAATAAGAGCCACATACGATTCCAAGACCCTCCGAGTTCTGCGAACCTTGCTTCCGCCCCTGCTGCTCCGTGGGGGCTCCCAGGATCCCTTCATCCTCTGTGTCATTTGTGCCTGAGATGACGTCACATACGATGCCTTCCTCAGCCCTGGCGCCCGGCTCGGCCTTCAGCACCTCGGGGATCAGCAGACCCTGGGTCTGGGGCGGCCAGCCCTGTCCTGCGTGTGCGCGGACGCACGTGGGACCATCTAGCCTCCAATTGCCCTGCAGGATTTGTGCCTCATCAGGCGCCAAAGAAAGGCTCCTGCTTGTCAAATAAAGATAAATGAACGGAGCCAACGGCATAGCCAGCACAGCTGCGGAGGTTCTCCAGGTGCTGGACGGCCACTAACCAGCTGGGGCGTGCGGGCTGGGACAGTGCCGGCCACGGGGTTCCTGCAGGCCTGCGTGCTCATGGGGAGCAGCCCTGTTTCCCAACACGAGGACACAGGGTCCTGCTGAGTGGGGTTGGTGCCCTCCGTCCTGCAGGGCGGAGGGAAACCAAGGACAGGTCATGTGCTGGGTCCCAGGGCTGCTGGAGCTGAGACTGGACCTGACCTGGGCCCTGGCGGCCTCATGACTGTGAGTGTGACACCGGGTCCCTCACTGATGAGCAGGGGGCTGCCGAACCCTCCCGACCAGCCCTGTGTGCAGCGGGGGCTCTTCAGTGCAGGTGGGCGCCGCTGCGGAACCGGGCGCTGACCGGGCAGAGGGCTGGGATGTGGTCCCGGTGTCTTCAAGCGCCCCTTGCCCACCCCTGTGGGAGCCACAGGCACAGACGCTCCTGCGCCCCGCACCTGCAATGCTGATGGGTGTGCACACATCACAGCAGGCATGTGCCCACTGGGCACGTGTGTACCTGTGCCTGCACCTGTCTGGGCGCACCTGCATACAAGCGCATGCGTGAGGGCAGCACGTGTGCGTCTGTGCACAGCTGAGCCTGTGTGCACGTGCACAGGCACCTCTGATGTCGTGAGCGCGCGTCTGCGTGTGGCCAGTCCCCAGGTTTCTGGTGGTGGGCACTTCCATGGTCTCCTCCCATAACCGGGAACTCAAGAGCACATGTGGGGATGTGCGTGCCCGGGGAGCTGGTGCTGGAACCCAGGTCAGGCTGGACATGGCCCCACTCCAGCTGATGGTGGCACAGAGGAGGGAGGTGGTGCAAGGAGTGGCCTCTGAGGGGCGGGGCACAGCCCCACACAGGCCCCGACAGAAGATCTGAGCCTCCAGACAGACCTGCCAGCCATCACTCCCAAGCACGTGGCCGCCCGATGGGACACCCTTCGAGGGTCGAGGGGAGTCGGCCAGCATTCAGTGACTGCTCTGGTCTGGAGGGAGCCAGGGCACGGCCATGGCAGAGCAGACATGCACCGAGTGGACG
The DNA here is from genome assembly GCA_004363575.1 of Solenodon paradoxus. Lineage (NCBI taxonomy): Eukaryota > Metazoa > Chordata > Mammalia > Eulipotyphla > Solenodontidae > Solenodon > Solenodon paradoxus. The sequence goes on along the minus strand of RJWH01007019.1, from coordinate 19,646 downwards.
AGTGTCCAGGCCATGCCCTGGCCCGAGCTGGCCTCACAGCCCTGGAACGTGGGTCTTGGAACAGCCTCTGGGGATGAAGCTGTGGCATGGAGATGTCCTGTCGTGGGACCAGCAGTGGGTCCCAAGGAGCGAGGCTCCAGGCTGGACTCCTGCCCACGGCCATAGCCCTCTGCTGCCGGACGAGCCCTCAGGGCCAGCGGGGTGGGTCCGAGTGGGCAGCAACGAGCGGGTCATAGCAGATCTGAGCCTGTGGCCACAGCTTCTGTGGGCTGGTATACGCGGCTGCCTCCCCGCCTCCGGGGAAAGCCCCTCAGAGCCAGGAGCTTGGGGACAGACCACATGCCTGCTGACCACGCGTACCGCCTCCAGCACCGGGCGCCTTCCGAGAGCAGCTGCTCCCACTCGTCCCAGCTCCGGGTGCGGCTCCAGGGCACCCCAGCAGGGAAACCTGTAGCCGAGTGCTCAGCACAGACAGGCAGACCTGGAGCTGGACGCTGACCAGAGGGTCAGTGCGTGAAGAGCGCCTGCCTGTCATGCTCCCTGCCCACCTGGCACCCCTGAAGGCTCCTGGGAGGCGAACGGCTGGGCCAGATGGCCTGGGGGCCCCATGAGCCCTTCCTCCCGGCCTTCCTGTCCCCTACCCCATGGAGACAGCCCCTCGCCTCATGGCCCCACCGGGGCCCAAAGCCATTCTGAGAGGCGTTTCTGCCTCAACTCCCACTCAGGGCCCTTGACTAGGATCCTGTCTGAAGAGCCTTCTCCCAGGGCTGACACTCTGCAGGCTGATTCCTGGGGAGGCTTCCTGGCCCTTTGCTCTGCCATCAAGGCCACCGTCACGCAGCACCATGTTACCCATGCACGCAGCCAGCAGGAGCAGTGTGCTCCACGGCCATGCCTCAAGGAGGCTGTCCCCAAGGTCAGGGCCCTGCTCACCCACTGCACAGATGGGGACACTGAGGTTGAACTCGGAAACCGGCCCAAGGAGGCATTGGGCCAGCTGGGCTCCAGGCAGGACAGCAGGGCACTGGGGACCCAGTCTGCAAGGAAACGTGCCTTTGGGGAAGCTGTCGAAGGGGCAGCATAGGGCAGCACACAGGTACTGACCTCACGGCTCCGGGACTTGGAGACAGCTGACACCCACGGAGGCTGCGGACCCGGGTTCTCGGCCACCCCCACCCCCCATACAAAGAAGGGAATGAAATAGGGGCTGGTAGCTGTGCAGGGAAAGATGGGAAGGAGTGGGGTCAGGCTGCCATGGAGGTCCTGTCTGCTCCCAGAGTCCCAGGAGTAAATTTCACAGCGACACTCCCCAAGTCCCCGGCACAGCAGGCAGAGACTGGAAATAGCCTGAGGTGAGGGAAGGAGGTGCTCCGAGGCTCCCGGGGAGCCCCAGCCGGGCCCACTGACCCTCTCTAAGGGGCGCAGCTCACCTGGATGACGATCTTGACGGTGGCGATGTCCACAGAGGGTGTGCACACCAGGCCGCCGGGGTGCTGGCCGTCGGCACTGCGGTTCTGCTGGCCCATGGTGAAGAGCATGGGCACGGCCAGCAGACCCGAGGTCAGCCAGATGGCGCTGATAAACTTCTTGGTGCGGCTGCGGGACATGAGGGTCTTGGCCTTGAAGGGGTGGCAGATGGCCAAGTAGCGCTCCACGCTCAGGCTGGCCACGTTGAGGGCCGTGGCGTAGGTGCAGGCGTCCCGCAGGAAGTAGTAGCCGCGGCAGCCAGCGTCGCCAAAGGCCCAGGGGTGGTGCACCCAGATGAAGTTGTACAGCTCCACCGGCATGGCCAGCAGCAGCACCAGCAGGTCGGACAGTGCCAGGCTGCCCAGGTGGTAGTGGACGGTGCTCTGCAGGCTCTGGAGCGACTTCTTGCGCGCCAGCGTGAACGCCGTCACCGCGTTGCCAGCAGCGCCCACCACGAAGAGCGCCGCGTACAGGGCGGTCACCAGCACCTTGGAGTAGGTGTCAGTGTTCACGTCCAGGTCGCTGCTGGGCTCGGGTCCGACGTGCTCGGAGGCCTCGCCCGAGCTGTTGTCAAAGCTCAGGGCCAGGAGCGTCGCCTCCAGTGCCGACTGCGGCAGGTGCAAGGTGTCCCCCGACTGGCCCCCGGGGCCCTGCCCGGGCTCCGAGCGGTTGAGGCGCATGGTAGGCGCTCCCTGCAGGGATGGGGCGCGAGGCGGGTCCCGCGTCCGGAGACGGGACGCGGCGCCGGCGGGCAGGTCCGGAGGCGCAGGCGGCAGAGGCGAGGGCGCGCCGCCCCGACCGGCGCCGCCCCAGGTGCCCGGGTTTGCACTCACCGGCTCAGGGGACCCTCCGGCTCCGCGGTCCAGCTTTTTCCGACCTCCGGACCGTGGTCCCCGCCGGGTTCCAGCTCCAGATCCCGCGGTTCCTCCAGCGCGGTGGCAGCGCCGTTTCCCGCGTGCCGCCCGCCGACCAGAGCGGATGGGCGAGCCTGTGGCGCGGGGCGCAGCGCACGCACAGCTGCCCGCGCGCCCACTCGCGCTCCGCGCACCGCGCACCGCCCGCCGCGCACCGCCCTCCGGCTCCGCTGCTGCACTGAGCCGGCGGCCCGCGCGCCCGGCAGCGGGGGGCGTCTGCGCGTGGGGGCGGTCCAGCCGCCGTCCCGTCCCGCCCCGCCCCGCCCCGGGGCTGGCGGTCTCTGAGTGGCGCGCCCAGGGCAGTGGGTAGGGTGAGGCCCGGGGGTGTGGATCTCCAGGTGCTCTGCCCAAGCAGCCCGGTGTCACGGCCCCTCCCAGCTCGCCGCAGAGGAGAGGGGATACTGGGGGGGCGGTCCCCGCTGGCACGGGCACGTGGGATCCCAGGAGCTGGTGGGCTGCCCCTCTCTCCGCGCCCACCTAGTGCCGGAAGCCGGGTGCTGGGGGCCAGTGGGGGGTGAAGACAACAGAAAGCGCGAACCAAGCAGCCCCTCCCCCGCAGGCGTGGTTCCTGCCCCAGTCCTCCGGGTGCTCTCCTGGCCGGGTGCTCTGGACCGTGATCAGCACCACGATGGGACATTAGGATGCCCCTGCGCACGGCCCAGACTGGGGTGGGGTGAGGAAAGGGGGTGCAGTTAAGGAAGCCCCTTCCCCAGCTCCCTCCACATCTAGGGAGAGGCGTGGGGGCAGAGCTGGGTCTGGGGGCAGTGCTGGTGGGAACTCCTTCTGCTGTCCAGCTGGCTCCGCCTGGCTCGGGCTGGCCTGCTCAGGGGCACCGGAGGTTGTCTCCCAGGACTCGAATGTGAGCCTCACGGCTGCGAGCAGGGCCTGGAGGCCCAGGTGCACTCTCACTGGTGTGTGGGGCCCTCTGCCTGGTTAGTCCCTGTGAACGGGGAGGGTGGGGGGCACCCGTGGCCTTGCCTGGGCTGTGGGCACTGGGAACCGTGTGCGTTTGATGCTGAGCGGCGGGCGCCCGCTGAGGGCTGAGGCAGAGCCCAGCAGCAAAGGCTCTGAACTCACCCTGAAGACACAACAGCACCCCCGAGGAAGCTGCTGGCCAGTGTTGTGCCACGAAGAATTGCTGGGACATCGGACGTGTCCTCTGGCCGCCCTGGGTGCCGGCTCAGGCCTCATGGGCCCGCGCTCTGCTGGCGCCTCCGCTCATTGTTTGGTTTTCTTCCCTGACCTTTCGGCTAAGCCGGCCTTACCTTCACAGTTTCTCTGGAGCGAGCCTAGGAGCTTAAAAGATCATAAACGGAAACTTAGCACAGATAGGATGAGGTGCTTGCTTAAAGCCACGGAGGAAATGTCATGTGACGGCCTCGTGCTGCCCCGGGGACCCGGCCCGTCGGGCGTCCCGGGGACCTGAACCAGCTCCGGCCTCCCAACCCCAGAGCCCACCCTTTTTCCCTGAACTTCCCTTCCCCAGCAGCTGGCCCAGTAGAGGGACACAGGAGCGCGGGCCTGGTCCCGCAGTGTCCGCAGGGTGTCCAGTTCCTGCAGGACACAGGGCTTTGGGGAGCAGTGATCCGGGCCTGCTGCCCGTCACAGAGGAGCCTGAGGCCCTTGGAGGGAGCGCCGTTTTCTGGTATTTCCCGCGTGCTGGGCTAGTGGGTGACTAGGCCGTGAACGTCGTGGTCACCTGTGCCGCGGGGTGGAGATCAGTCCAAGAAGACGCCCGGCCGGAGGCCTGCAGGGCCCCGTTACAGGAGGAGGAGACGCATGGCGGCCCAGCAGGACCAGGGGGCACCCCAACAGACGTCCAGCTGAGGAGGGTGTCACTCAGAGTCCCCTCGCAGCCCCCTGCGGCGCCTGGACCGCGGCGGTGATGAGGGCGTCACTTCTGGCTGCAGGAATCCAGCCCTTCGCGCGGAGCTGCGGGGTCCTCCTTCCACGCCGGCCGCTGCTGGCCAAGCTAACGAGCAGGGGGCGTCTCCTCCGGGCAGCGGGGTGAGTCCACATGGCCTGGCCCGGCCCAGCCTCTGCTCCCCAGAGCACGGTGTTGTCACTGCTGGCGCTGTGACTGCTGTCACCGTCCCAGGCGTCCCTGGAGGCCTCTGGCAGGTGGGAGGAGCCATGCTGTTCAGAGACACCAGCCAGGCGGTGTCACCACGGCCTGGAAAGGCATGTGTTCCAGAGCAGACAGCACTCCAAGGAGGATTTTAAAAATAGAGCAGCACATGTACAAATGCGAGCGTGGCCGGGGTGGGTGCTCACGCCTTATCGGCTGGTTGCTGATTCAGACGTCCAGCGCCAGGCCAGGCCACCTCAGCCCTCCGTCCCTGCGCCCCGTCCTGCCCTCCGTCCAGGATGGCCCCCAGCCGTTGGCTGCCTCTCTGGAACGTGAGCCACACCCACAGGGAGACCAGAGGAGGGGTGTCTGCCCACGAGTGTCCTGCGGTGCCGGGGCCACAGGCCTGGAGGGTGTCGGTGGCTAGGATGTGGCTGAGCCCAGACCCAGTGTGCTGACCTGTAAGATCAGACCCTCTGGGGTGCTGCATCCTCAGCAAGGGGCCAGAAGGCCACCTTCCAAGGAAGAAGAGAAAACCCAGTTTTCAAACCATGTTTCAAGCTGCCCAGTTTCCTAAAAATTACCCCAGGACAGCTGCGCCTGTCCGTTTCAGCCCTGCAGACGCAGAGGTTCGCTGGCTTTTCCTTGGATTTGCACACAGACCCCCTGCCCCGGCCTCGCCTCCTCCGAGTCCGTTCCCCACCCCGGCGGTGCTCCCAGGAGGGTCCCTAAGTGCGGCCCCAGGGAAGGGCGCTTCTGTTCAGCCATTGGCTCTCAGCAGAGGACAGACGCGCAAACAGCACCGCCACGCAGAAGGGCGTGCGGTCCCATCTGTTCACTTTGCAAAGAACGGTGGTGTTTTGTCAGCTCTCGTCCTGAGAAGCAGAGAGCTGTGGCTCTCGCGGTTACCCACCCGCAGTTCATTTCCCAGGCACGCGAGGAGCACAGCAGCGACCTGGCCAGAGGCCGGCGTCCGGCTCGTCGTCGCTGTCCGCTCGTGGCAGGAGAGGGGGCCTCCCGGGTTCTGGAGAGTCCTGCTCCTGAGGGCTGGGCTGAGGGCCAGGCGGCCACCCGAGCCATGAGCACCCCTCTCCGCCGTGGGGGCGGGGGCGTTTGTGCAAACAGCAGATTCTCAGGGGCTCACTTTGTCTGCAGTCGGGGCTAGTTGCCTGGAGAGATTTAAACAGAGGCCTCTCCCGCTGCGGTGACTTCACACGCCTTCCAGAAGTAACCCGCCCCTTGTCCTGCTGCCCTGGCGCACCCACGTCCATTCCCGCCACCCTGGAAAAGCACCAGATGACGGGACCAAGTGGATGACGGGGCCCGGGGGCCGTCCCCGTGGCGGGTCTCGGACTCCACTGCATGACGGCGCCCCATGACCCGCCCCTCCACCTGCGTCTCAGCTGTCCACCCAGTAAGATTCCCCTGAGCCATGGGGAGCGAGCAGGGGAGCAGAGAAGGGGCACAGGCCCAGGGCCCCGCCGGCTTCTACCACCAGCAACAAGTCTTCCTGGTGATGGGACCTCAAAATGGAAGCTACAGGAGACACCTGGCAGCAAGAGGCAGGGATCCCCACCTCCCTGTTGCTGGACCTGCATCCCTGGGACTCCGCATTCCCTAGAACCTCCTTTCTCTGGGACATCACTCTCCCTGGGGCCCCCTCTTCCCCGGGACCCTTCCTGCCCCAGCCGCACCTCCACCACAGTCAGAGCTGCTTCTCTGCTTTCAAACCCCTGTGCTGAGAGGCCCTATTCCCTGAGCTCCCGCCTTTGTCACATCTGCAAGGTCCTGTGACGGGTTCACGGGGACGGGACAGGGACGGGTGCCGGGTTAGGGCGAGGCCTCAGCATTGGCCCCGGAGCTGAGCTGGGTTCCAGGGTTCTGACAGACGCAGCGTCCTCACCCGGGACAGGCGGTGCTGCACGTGGGCCCTGCTGGCTCCGTGTGCCCTCAGGTCTGCTGGGCCCGGGAGGCTGCCCAGAGGCTCTCGCTCAGGAGGGTGCGGGCGCCAGGCGACAGGGATGGTGACGGTGTTGATAGGATGGGGGACTTTGCTGTTTCATTGGCTGAATAAGGAATTGAGGGACTGTCGGCCGACAAAGACCGAAAGGCAGACACGTCCCAATCCTCGACGCGCCAGGGGCAGAGGCTCCACCTGGGCCCTGCGAGTGGCCGGATGCCGGGCCGATGACCACAGCCTAGGGAGCTGGAGTCTTGCTCAGAGCCACACACTTGTCCGGGGCTCAAGCCCGTACAGCGGTGACTGCAGGGCATCTCCGAGGGCGCACGGAGGGTGACACTAGTGGCCTTGAGGACGGGGCCCAGCAGCCCTTTCCCAAGTGGGGCCGGCTGCCTCCCAGGTGCGGTTCCCCGGGGAGAGCTCAGTGGACATTTGGGCAGAGTGTCCAGCACCATGTGCAGTGACAGCAGCTGAGGCTGCAGGGTCGGTGAAGCCACATCCTCTCAGGGACATTGCCCGCCGGTGCCCCGCTTCCTGGCCCCGGAGGGCGGGTCGCCCGCTGCCTGGACGCTGACGGCCCAGGGGTGTCCGCCTCCTGTCTGCACACGAGCCAAGGGCGCGGCAGCGCGGAGTGAGCGTGGCGGCCTGGCTTCTCCGTTCTCCTGCGCAGAGGGGCAGCGGCTGCCCTTGCCTTGGCCATCCTTCCGGCCCTCCACCACGGTCGCCTCTGTAATCCTCCCCAAACGCCACTTCGCCTGAGCAGACCCGGCCTCTCGGAAGCCTGCTCCTTGGAGTCTTCACAGCGGCCAGACAGTCGGCTCTGCCCTGGACAGCTGGCTGCGGCCCAGGCGGGCCATCTGTCGGGGTGGCCGTCCAGACCCAGGGCCCGCCCGGCCTGTCTTCCAGGTGGCAGGGTCTTCGCACCCAACAGCCCCGCCCTGCGAGCCCCCGCCGGGCTGGCTCTGGGCGCACGCGCCCCTCCTGCTCCTCAGGACGGACAGGCCCCTCTGGCTGGCGGAGCTGGGGACGGGAGAGGGTGCCTGCTCTGTCCCCGCAAGGGCGCTCAGACTCTGTGCCCCTCACGCGGGGACACAGAGAGGTGGCAGGAGCCAGCCGGCTGACATTTCTCCACCGGTGGAGGCGCCGACGATGCTGCCCCGGGAGAGACACCCGTCTTCTCTGGAAATTTCGAGGCTGATAATGAAGACATTTGCTCCTGAGACGCATGGTCTGGTGGGAAGCGAGGGAGGTAATTTGTTTCTTCCTGTGACAGCTAGTCATTAGCTCCATCACAGCTGGACTGGTTTGCCTGCCGCGAGGTGACCTGAGAAAGCGCCTGTGAGAAAACCGCGCCAGGACACTCGCGTGCTGGGGGCGAAGCCCTGCAGCGCCTGGCTGGCGCCTGCTTCCCTGTGCTCGGGCCATGGGCTGCGTCTGGCTCGACGTCGGGCGCGCTCTGTCCTAGCCCACCGGGGGCCTGGAGGGGTTTTCTAGCCTTCGGGCGTTCGGAGAAGACGCAGCTGCCGTGCATGAACTCGGACCCACCGTGGGGGACCCGGGGCACGGCGGCTCCCGGCTGCTGGGCCCCTCTCCGTCTCTGTGTTGCCATTTTCCACAGCAAAGTCAACACCACGCTCTGGGTTAAAACAAGACCGTGTCGGCACGCCCCGGCGAAGGAGGGGTTCAGTCCACCGCTTCCGACCAAGCGCAGTCCACGCACATCCCAAACACCCGGGGTCCCTTCCTGGGGAGGGGGGACAGCCTATTTGGGCGATGTGCTTGCGGTTGGCGCTCCCCTTCCTCCTCTGTTGGGTTCTTTTTGCCCCCTCACAGCCTCCCCTGAGAGGCGGGGGGACACAGGACGTGTGGTCAGTGCCTAGTCTCCGCCAGGCGGTCTGACCTCTGCTCTGGGCCCCTGGGGTTGTGCCGCCCCCCCAGCAGGCATCATGCCATTCCTGCAGGAGGGCGCTCACCGCGAGGCCTTCCTGGACACAGGGACAGGCCAGCTCAGGGGCCCCTCTGCTCCCCTGCACCTCCTACCCCGACCCCAGGGCCGGGCTGATGGACACTGGCCTTGGGTGCCCACAGCAGCACTCGGCTCCCGACCCGTCTGTGCCGCAGACCTCAGGGGTCTCCAGACCCACCTCAGCTCCCGCCAAAGCCTCCTATTTACCCAGGTGACCGCTGCCCAGGGGCAAACAGTCCTCCTGTTTCCCTAAGGGACGTCACCCCCCAAAGTGCCTTCTGCCCACCTGCCTGCCCGACACCCTGGCTGGCCTGGCCCAGTCCACCTGCTGGGCTGTCGGGCCCATGTCCTGGCTGACGTGGCGGGCGTGGTGCCTGTCAGGACATCAGCGTCAATGCGCGTGTGTCCGCATGCGGCGTGCACGTGCATCTGCGTGCACGTCTGTGTGTGGGTGCCGGGCGCCCTCCTCAAGGGCCTCAACTTTAGCGGAAAGTGCAGACAAAGCTTGAGCCTGGATGGGGGGCTGTATGGCGAGATCACGTACTGGGGGACTGTGTTGGGGGGAAGCGTATCGGGACGTGCGGCTGGGCTGGAGAAGGGCGAGCAGGTGCTGAGGGGCAGGCAGGCAGGCGCTGTCCTGGGGCGTGGAGGACGCCTCATGTCCCCTCCGTAGTCTCGCCCAAGAGCCTGAGGGCCTCCCCCTCGTGGACGTCACTGTGAACACGCTTTCATTCAGCCGGGCGGCTGGGAGACACAGCGTTTGCTTCTTTGCGTTGCTCAGTGCGTGATCTTACCGGCCTTGCACCCTGTCTTTGGGGTGTGGGCAGGTGGATGCACGGAATCGGCTGGTGTCAAACACCAGGTGCCAGCCTCTCGGCAGGGCCCCGATGGAGGGGAGCGGCTTGGGTGGGCTCCCTTCCCCAGTGCGGACCCTGAGGGCGCTCATGGGCGGGCCCACCACAGACTCGCACTCAAGGAAGCCATGGGCAGGTGGCAGCAGTGCCAGGGTCCCCAGGGTCCGGCCCAGCAGCCCCCAGGTGCTGATGGACTGTGGGGGCCGGGCTGCGGGGTCCCTCACTCCTGTCTAGTGCAGGCCGTCCGGCAGGTGCTCTGCTCCTGCTCAGACGACATCCACCTGATGCCAAGCAAGCTGCTTCCTGTCACCATGACACCCAGGCCTGCCTGTTCTGGCCCGAGTTGGGGGGTCACACCCACAGGGGACAGGAAGGAAAAGCCGCTGCGAGGGGAGACGGCCGGGGATGGGGGAAGCGGGAGCCTGTGGGGCAGATTTTCCGGAGTCCAGTCCCAGGCGAGTCTGTGCTGCCCCCTGGTGCCCACGGGCCGCAAGTGTGCGCCCCGGAGGCTGGAGCCCGTCCGGCTCAGGGCTCACCCGGGAGGGTCCAGGGAGCCCACCAGCCCGGGCTGCGCCCGCTTCAGAAAGGAGCTAACACCTTCTGCCAAAGTGGCCCCAGGTCCCGACAGGGGCCCGGACTCAGCGTGTCTGCCTGGAGAGCAGGAGCCACTGAGCGCCGTTCCCGCCGTGATGCCCGGTGACTCTCTCAAGATGCCTGGACAGTGGACGTGCCACACGGCTGGACACTTGTGCCTCACACGGGTGCACATCCGTTTGCTGGCGGCACACATGAGCACACACGTGGCCGCGGTGCACGGACGCGCATGCGCGCACGCTCCTCCTACGCCGACAGCAGTGTCCGGCTGCCCCTGCCCCGGCCCGAGCTGCAGGGGGTCATCACTCAGGTGGTGGGTAGGGGGACCCAGCCCCACCGGGCCCTGGACTGGGAGGCCATCGGGGAGGACCCGGGCGGCCCACACCTGTGCCAGGGACACAGAAACCCACAGCAGGAGGCGCAATTCACAGAAACAACACACGGACAAGAGTCCTTGAACGGGGCTGTATTTGCACAGCTGCGAGGGCGTCCAGACGCCACGGAGTCCAGCCCCGGCCGCTCAGTGCCTGCGGGGGCCACGCCCGCCGGGACGAGGGCCTGTGAGCACAGCTCCCATCCCCCGGGCTCTGAGGACAGGCGGTGACAGCCGGGTTGGGAACAGCAGGAGACGGTTCCGGAGGGCGGCTGCGGTCTGGCCTCACCCGTGTCCTCCATCGCAGAGATCAGGCTGCTGTGGACCCGTCCAGAGGCTACATCGCCCCTGGGTCAGTTCTCTGTCCGTTGGGCAGGATGGCCATGCACGACGCAGGGCTGTGAACCATCGCTGGCTCTGGGCGGCAGGGACGCAGAGGGAGGGCAGATTTGGCTGTCGCGTGTTTGGTTCCGGAGCTGGCGGTCCACCAAGTCCAGTGGGGAGAATGCCACACGGAGGGGCGGGGGAAGTACACGCAGGCCCGGGGTTCGTCCACCTGACCCCCCACTCACGGCCCCTCACGAGCTCCTTCCCGACGGTGGTGGGGACGGAGGCACCTCCGCTGGGACGCGCCCGTGTGCTTTGTCCTGCCGCCGCCGAGGCTCCGGCATGGGCAGCCTGGCCACAGTGCCCGAAGCAGCAGACTTGGAAGGGTCCTCATCCTGGCGACGAATCACGAGGGGTCGGCCCCGGGGGAGAGACTGGTCAGTTCTTGAAGTGCAGTGGCCGGCGCGCCCCTGGGCGTCAGGGGACATCAGACTTCACTCTGCAGCGGGAGTTCCGTGGGGTTGTAGGAGGCGGAGGACTGGCTGGGCAGAGGACTGGCCTCCAGGCCATCGGCAGCGCCCGCCGGGGGCTTGTACAGGAGGCAGGCGGCGGCAAAGAAGCAGCAGCCCAGGGCCTGTGGGGACAGGAGGAGCTGCTGGCCACCTGGGCGTCTGCAGGGCTGAGGTCCCGAGGGTCCCTGCACTCAAGGGCACAGCCAGCGCTCTTGATGGCCGGTCCCCGTGTGGACACCAGTCAGCAGAGAGGGGGAAGGCACCAGTGTGGGGAATTGTCATGTGCTGGGCAGTGTCCCCCACAAAACGTCAAGGGCTAACCCTGAGGCCTGTCAGGGTCTGTGCATGGAGGCAGGCTCTTTGTGGGCGTCCTGCAGACAGGGTCAGAGCGCATGGCCAGGGACGCTGTGACAGACACGCAGCCTCAGGGCCCATCTAGGCTCCAGACAACTCCCAGTACAGACGCCCGGCTGGCTCCCAACAGCAGGCGTCTCAACACCGACCGGGAGCCCCGTCACCAGCAGCCTCCTGCCCGGCCATTTGTGCCTCCCTCAGGGGCCTGGCGGGCGGGCGCTGGAGCCACCGGACCGGGTTCTGCTGGGAGACTTTCAGGAGAGGATTTGAAAGAGGAAGGAGCCCCATGCAAGTCCCAGCAGGCGGCCCACGTGGCGAGCAGCTCTGGCCTGGGCTGCAAGCCGGGCACCCCCAGGCACAGGAGGGAGCAGCCAGAAGGACGGTGGGGTGAGTGGCTGAAAACCCGGTGAGTGCCCACACCCCCAGTTCCCCAGATTGACCGGTGCAGGCGGCCCGCACCTTATAGGATAGGCCGGCGACCAGCATGTACCGGCTCATGGCTGCGTTCTGGTACAGCAGGCAGGAGCCCTGTTCGCCGCACTGGTCCTGCCACAGCAGACAGGCCTTGTCGATCACCCAGCCGAAGGCGATGGGCCCGGGGATGCCGCCTGCGGAGAGAAGAGCTCTCAGGCCCACGCCGGGCCGGGCCCAGAACTGCAGGCTCTCAGGGAGGGACTTGGGTTCCCAGGGGCCAGGGGGCCTTCAGGGTGGAGACTTGGCCTCAGGCGGGTCCGGCTCTCCGCTGGGGGCCCTAGTGGGAACAGGAGAAAGAAACGGCCGTGCGCCTCTAGTGGACGGTTGGGGGACGGCGCCCTCTGGGGGCGCTGGCAGGTGCCTGGGCAGGTGCCCGTGCAGCAACCAGAGGACGGCCCGCAGGGCCCCCTCCCGCGGCACCGTACCTAGCGTTCGGACCACGATCCACTGGATTCCCAGCGCAAAGGATCTCTGCTGGTCAGAGACGCACCTGCGAAGACGAAACCCCGTCGGCGCCTGGGGGAGGGTGCTGCTTACTCACCAAGTCACAGCGCCACCCCGGGGCGGCACCCTGTGGGCAGTCAGCTCCTCCCTGGCCCTGTGCCTGCGACGCCCACCACCCGCCTTACCGCAGAGTGGCTGTCAGCGCAGGGATGCTGCTGAGAAAGGTAAAGGTGATGACCGCGAACATGAAGGCCAGGAGGAGGGGCTGCCGCGGGCAGGCTGAGGGGCACTTCCCCGCGGTGGCGTGTCCGGAGCCAGAGGAAACGTTCTGAGGGACACAGCCACAGTCTCGGAACACCTGGGGACGCAGCAGCCGCCGGTTACTGCGGGAAGGAGCTGCCTGCCGGCCGCAGGGCCCGTGGGCAGCACAACCCACCTTCCGGCCATCGGGGCCAGTGGTGGCCGCCTCGGGGCAGCCCGCATGGCACGGAGAGTAGTACATGAGGCCGTCGGCGCCACACACGGGGTCGTACTGGTCTGGCCTGCAGTCGCAGGCGGCGTTGCAGGCGGCCGTCAGCTCCAGGTGCCGGTCGGGCAGGCGGCTGCGGGTGGGGAGGAGGGCAGTGAGGTAGAGGCCGGGGCCAGGCCTCCAGTGGGTCCCCAGGACCCGTGTGGCTGGTGGCCTTCTCACGCTGCTGTCCAAGCTGCTGGTCACTCTGCCCGCTGCTGGCTTCTCTGTCCAGCCCGGAGGGACACCCGGAACCTGGCGCCCCAGCCCCATCTACTAAGATGGCCAAGTACACGCCGACGGGCACTCGCCTCGGGCTCCCCCAGCAACGCCAGGAGGTCCGGGGTGTCTGCTTATCAGCAGAGGGGCGCAGGGGCTCAGGGGCGCAGGGGTTCCGTCCCGTTTCGGGTGAGCCTGTCGTCCTGTTCTGTCGCGGCCTCTCTGGACGGTGCCTCGCCCTGGGGCCCCGACAGTGCGTAGTCTGCCCTGCAGGCTCTGTCCACCCTCACCTGCCGTGGTAGCCGGCTGTCACGCCCGCCATGGGCACGTTGGGGCAGTGCAGGAGGAAGACGAAGACGGCCAGCAGGCTGGCGGCTGTGCAGAGCAGACAGAACTTGATGGTGCCCGAGCCACGGAGCCTCAGCTTGCTCACGAAGAAGCCGCCCAGGAATGTGCCGCCGCCGCCGGCCGGCACCACCAGGTACCCTGCGGGAGAGGCACTTAGGCATGATGGGGAGACTGAGGCACGCGGCCATTGCTCTGTCGGTGGGGCAGGCAGCCACTGGGGGAGCCCTGACCAGGCCTGAGGGACGCAGGGCGGGCAGGCCCAGAGGGAGGCCGGCCCATCACCACCTCTGCTGAGTCCAACTGCGAGGGGCCCTTTGGAGAAGCTGCGGCCACCACCCAACACAGCGCTGAGTGTGGGCAGTGCCCAGGCCGTCCCAGGGGTGCAGAGCAGCGGGGGCTGGTGGGGCTGTCGCCCCAGCAGTGACAGAGGCCAGTGTTGGAGTCGATGGGCCAGAGGACAGTTGTGCCTGGGGTGTCGCTGTGGGCGAGGGGCCGCTGGTGGGCTGGTGTCTGGGCATGTGGGGCTGGTGCGAGCAGGGAGGGGACAGATCTGCGCCGCTTGGATGTACCCCACCTCCCACGCCGAGTCGGTGCTTCCAAACGCCACGGCAGGAGCGTCCTGAGCATCTTGGGGAGCTTGGGGAGGGCGCCATCCTGGCCAGACATGGCCTGTGGGCTCTGGACCCGCATCCCTGGAGCTGCGACGGCCCAGTTCAGCTGCTCACCGAACAAGGTGGCGGCGGCTGAGGCTCTCAGACTGAACTGCGACTCGAGGAACTTGGGCCCGAAGGTGGACATGCCGGCGATGAGCGTGGCCTCCGCGGCCCCGGCCAGGCAGAGCAGGACGAACGCGGGGTTCTTCAGGAGGAGCCAGAGGGAGCTGGGCGGGAGGGCGGGGCGGGTGTGGGGGCCGGTCACGGGACCCATCGCCACGGAGGCCGCGCTCTGGCTTCCGCGTGGGGAGACCTGTGACTCCTACACGTGCCCGTGTCCTGTGAGGACACCCAAGAGGACCGGCAGGGGCCTGGCAGGAGCCCAGCCCTGGACGCCCCCAAGAGGGGCTGGGCACTGGGCCTCCTGCTTGCTGGCCCGCCCGGAGGGGAAGGACGGCAGGAGTCCCTGGGGCAGGCCTGGCCGGCTCCCCGCCTCTCTGGTGCACACTTGGGGAACAGGGCCCTCGCCCTCGGCGGGAGCCCTCACGTGGCCCAGCCATGTCGGCGGTGGGGCAGTTTCCAGGGAAGGCCTGTCTGTCGTCACCCTGAAGGGGAAGGGGCTCCCACTGAGGGCGAGGGCAGTGGGGTTTGGGGTCAGCCCAGATGTACGGGACCCCGAGGGGTCTAGGACAACGGGCGGTGAGTGTGGGTCCCATCCTTACAGAGGCAGGTCTCGGATGGTTTTCCCGAAGTCGGGGCTGCTGGCTGTCGGGGGGCTGCTGTCCTTCAACTGCTGCGTCTCAGACACCCTCACGACCACGTAGCGCTGGGAGCCTGGCCAGACATGGACATCGGTCAGCAGGGGCTCCAGGGCTGGGTCATCAGACAGATGGCCCGGACGCTGACCGGTGACCACTGGCAGGGAACAGAGGTGCAGGGAGCCCGCGGCACAGCTGGGAAGGGCACACCGAGGATGGAGTCCTCCCTGGGCCCCGCGGGGAGAGGCCAGTAGCAACTCCGGGGAGCCGGAGACGGGCCTACTAAGCCCTCCCTAGACCCTGACCTCCCGGGGACTGGAGGGAGCGCAGGAAGGGTGTGTCCTCTGCAGGAGGTGGGGCGTCCGGTGCAGGAAGGGAGTGTCCTGCCTCCAGCTCGGGCACAGCACCCACCTGGCAGCTGTCTGGGGTAGCCCAGGATGGGGATGGCGATGAGGAAGGCAGCGGCCCCGGCTCCCAAGAAGCCCACCCACCAGGCGCCCACCCACAGCGGGCTCTCGGTGGTCAGCTCCGTCCTGTGGGAAGACACACTGGGGTCAGCGTCCATTCCGCTGCATCCAGGGCGCACATGCTGGGCCCCTGCCGCTGACCGTGCAGGCCCGGCCCTCCCCCTGCTCTCAGGACCGGGGTGCTGGGGTGGGGAGTCCGGCGGGCGGGTTCGCCCAGCAAGAGCAGGACCGGACACCCAGCCCAGGGCAGTGGGATACTGGATGGACAACGCCTGGCCCGCGAGGCTCGGGGACAGCGTGACGCCACCTGTACAGGTGCCCCTCAGATGGAGGCGCTGGGAGCTCGTGGGCGTGGCCACGAAAGATGGGGCGATGGGAGGGGCGCGCAGGCCGGTGAAGGCCCGGGAGCTCGAAGCCCAGCGTGGCCGCAGGGGGCTGCTGGCCTGTCCAGAGCAGGAGGACATGGAGAGTGAGGGGCACGAGCCCCACCTACCTCCGGGCACCCACAGAGCGAGCACCTCTGACCCACATTGTCACCTGAGGCCACAGGTGGCTTTTGTACCAGGTCAGAGGACTAGAAACCTCAGCAGGAGGCGCGCCATCTGCAGAGAGAGTCCCAAGGTGTAGGGGGACCACAGGCCTCGGGGACGGCAGGGACCATCCCAGTGCGCGACGGGAGTTGGCCTCTGAGGACGGACGGACGGACGGCAACCTGCCTCCCCACTTCCCCCAGTCCCTCTCTTGCTCAAATTCACAAAAGTGGGCATCACAGAGAAACGAGAAAGGAAGCAGAAGAAGCACGTGACACTAAAACGTCACGACTGCCCTGTGTCCGGCTCTAGCTGGCTCCCACAAATTTCCTGCCCAGGGAGGTGGGCCATGGCTGGGCGTTGGGCGTGCAGACCCCAGACCCCAAGCCAGCAGGGTCTCATCGGCCGTGGCTGCGCATGAGGCCCATTAACGCCCTCGCAGGAGGCACTGGGTGCTCCGGGCGGACACGCCGGGGCCGAGTACTGGAGCTGCCCTCCCCGGCACCCCTGCCATCCGGCTGGATCAGAGCAGCGACACGGCCGCCTGGGCAGGGGCCTCGTCCAGCACGTGACCCAGCCAGCCCATGGGCACCTCCGGTTCGCAGTCAAGCTGGGCATCAGCTGTGGGTGCCCAGCTGGTGTCTGAGGGGGCAGCAGGGGGCCGAGCCGACTTGGGGGAGCAGTGTCAGGACTGGGCTGATTCGGGGCCCCGCTGGGAGACACCCACTGGGCTCTGCAAAGGGCATCGGGGAAAATGGCCAGGTCTCTCTGCTCTGGGGCGCTGATCCGCGTCCTCTGCCTGCGCGCTCACCCCACAGACGCACCGGCCACCAGCCCTGGGGCCCTCCTACTGCTGCCCCGGCTGGGGACGCTCCCCGAGAACCAGGCCCAGGTGCCCAGGTCACTCACCGGCGGCCTATTTCTGTGTAAATGTTCAGGAGGGCACCTCCGATCAGGTAGCCAGCTGCCGGTCCCAGGATGGCCGCCGTGTAGAAGATGGCTGTGGGGCAAAACAGAACTGCTGGGGACCAGCCTCCTGGCCACTGCCCCACCTGCTTCTCTCACTGGCTGCCTGACCCTGAAGGGACCTTAACCAGGGCTTCCATGGGCTGTGCCCCGGCATTGGGGCCCCCACATGCCAGGCCAGGAAGACCACGCTCACCTGCGACCTCACCTTGGGCATCTGGGCAACACGGGTGACGCGGGAAGCGTCGGGGCCGGTTCCGAGGGCGCCGCCTCCGCCATCCCCGCCCGGCCCTGCCGGAACACTCACCGATATAGACGGGCGAGCAACTGGACTTGACGTTCTCATCCAGGTAGGTGACGCCCAGTGTGTAGAGGGGCGTGGCGCCGACGCCGTGCAGGAACTGGCCCAGCATGAAGACCAGCCGGTAGCTGGACAGCCCCGAGGCTCCGGCCCGGCAAGCCACGCTGCGGTTAGCCCGGCAGATGCCCGCACCCTCGCCAGCGTCCACCTCGTAGGGGCCGGCGGTGAAGTGCGGCAGCGCGAACAGCAGCGAGCCGGCGCCCATGACCAGCACACCCCAGCCCAGCCAGCGTGGCTTGTGGCCGCTGTCGCCGAAGTAGCTGACGAAGGCGAGGCAGAGGCAGGCGGCCACATCGTAGGAACTGGCCACGAGGCCACTCTGGTAGCTGTGCAGGTCAAAGCGGCGCTCGACGGACGTGATGACGGTGTTGATGAAGCCGTTGACCGTCATGCCCTGCAGGAAGGCGGCCGCGCACAGGAAGAGCAGGACGCCCCGGGGCGTGTTGAGGGCTTGCAGGCACCGGGGCGCGAAGGCCCACCAGCCGCACGCCAGGCTCTGCGGCCGCGCCTGGACGAAGTGCATCTCGGGCGCCCGTGGGGCTGGCTTCTCAGCTCGCGGGCCGCACAGCGGCTGGCTGCTGGCGTCCAGGGGGCTGTGGGCGGCGGGCCGCAGGGTGCCGGGGCTCCGGGGCCAGCCCAAGGATGTCCTCCTGCTGGGCGACCAGAGGTCCACGGCCGGAGCCGGGCTGGGGAAGGCCAGCTGTGGCTTGGAGAGGAAGCGCTTGTCCCCTGAGTGCCGGGGCATCTCCACCCAGTGGTGACGGTGACAGCCCTGTAGTTTCTTCTGCGGATAGAATTCCCAGTTAGCACACTTGCCTCCAGCCGTGGGCACTGGGCTGTCTGGCCCTTGTGGGGACAAGGCTGTGCCCGCCCGGCACCCCGTCTGCAGGCCCAGGTTCCCAGGAGCCCCCCCGGAGCCACGTGGAGCCGGCCGGTGGGCAGCCCCCAGGGAGCGTGCAGCCAGGGCAGGGGGCTCGCCGCCACCCCGCAACTCCACAGCCTCTCCCGCTTCCAGGCCCATCGCGTCGCACCCCCAAGTGCTAGTCTCGTGCGGGTGCTCAGACCGCAAAACCGAGGACCAGGGCCTGGTGGCTGTCAGGTCCCTCCTGGCCCTGGGCCCGACGGTCTACCCGTGGCCCCACGGGGACCGGCCCTCAGCGGCGTTCGAGGGCGGCCAGACAGGTCCCCTTCTGTGACAGAGAGAGAGCACACAGTCATCGAGCAACTTTCCCTTTGACAGTAAGTCACACAGACACAGGCACCCAGTGTAGGGGGCCAAACACCCCATGTCGGGGTGACTTTACCAACGAAAAGCCACAGCTCTCACGTGAATATCAGGTCTGGTCTAAAACTGCAGCTCATGGCTCCACCAGCAAACCGAAAACCCCGTCAGACACTGGATGTTTGTCAGACTCCCCCCGCCGAGGGGCCGCAGGGAACGGAAGTGCCACTAGCGCTGTCACCGCCAGGGCCTCTGCGGGGACCACAGCCTGATGAGGGCCCCACGCGCAGGCCCAAGACCCAGCTGTTTCAGAGCGGGAGGCGGGGCTGAGTGCAGGCTGCGCCCCGTCTTCGCTGCAGCACCCCCAGTGCCACTAGCATGCGCTCAGGCGAGCCGGGGGGAGGGCAAGAGGTGGACACGCAGGCGGCCAAGTGGAACCCCAGCCGCATGCCAGCCTCCTGCCCTGACAGCAGACACGACCCTCCCTCCCTCCGGGTCTCGGCTGTCCGGGCCCCAGCTCTGCACCTCTCATCCCAGCATCCGGGCCTCGCTGCACCTTTCCGGAGAGGTTCCCCGCCCCCGCCGAAAGTTCTGGTCCCGCACCCGCAGGGGGCAGTGTGAGAGCAGCCCGGCTGCAGGAGGCCGTGGGGCAGAGATGCCCGGCTGGGAGCCAGACTCCGGGGAGGTACCTGCCCCGCAAGCAGTGCTCCTCAAACATTGCGTGGTGCACACCAGCTGAGTCCTCAGCCCCCACACACAGACCCACCGAGTCGCATCCAGGGTGGAGGGTCGTGCACCCACGTCACCACCAGCTGGGGACGCTCCTCAGCCCCGCTCTTGACCAGGACAGGCAGGCCTCCTGGGCGCTCCAGCCTGGAGCCCACAGCACCGCCGGGGACGCAGCCCCCTGGTCCCCCGTGGCCACAGGGCTGGGCTCTGCCCACGTCCCCTCCGCCTGCTGCTCTCCTGTCCTCCTGGGAGAACATCGGGAAGAAGCCCTAACGAGGCCTGAGGTGGCTTCCCCGTCCCAGCGGGATTTTATTTGGCGGCCTCCCTGGTCTGTGGAGTCTCCCTTCTGCAAGCCTCCGCCGCACCCTTGGGAGTCTGAGCCCTGATTAGGCGGCAAGATCAGTGGGAGTGCGCCCTGGAGCCCCAGCCGGTGGCTCTGCACCTGGGGTTTCAGTGCGTGCGCTGTGCCCGGCATTTCCCAGGAGACCTCAGCTGCCTTCTGACCCCCAGGCCCATGAGCTCCTCTGATGTCCTCGGTGCCAGGCCCCTCCCCTCCCTCCCCTTCCCCTCCTCCCTCC
>RJWH01007018.1:0-45807 GCA_004363575.1 Solenodon paradoxus | reverse complement strand
GGGAGGGAGGGAGGGGGAGGGAGAGAGAGGGAGAGAGAGAGCACGTTCCCCTCTGATAAAAAGCAGTAATGACCAATCACCAGCCCAGAAGTCAAAGGACAAGACAAGCTGAAACAGTTCCACTTTCCTGACACTGCTCCAGACAGATGGGACAAAAGGGATATTAGAGTTTTACTGCATCTTGATTTGAAAGGTTTGATGTCTTAGAGACATTCCGTGGTAAAACCAATTTCCCTGGTTAATCATTCCATTTTATTAGTAACTACATACTTTAAAATTCTGCATTCTACATGAACTCTACTCTAGTGTTGGCACTGAATGTTTATTTGAATTTCTTGAAGTATTTCCTTGAGAGCAGACTGGTCTTTTCCTTCCATTGTTCAAAACATTAAGGTGGAGAGAAGCTGAACAGGCGGGAGAAATAAGTGGAGGTCTGTGGTCAGTTTTTCTAATGAATTAAGGAAATATAAAAATATGTAAAACAGATGGGAAAGGTCTTACAGCTTTCCAGTCTGAAATTAGCACAGTCTTTAAGAGATAATCAGACCTGGTGCGCCCTGGTGGAGCAGCAGTTAGGACAATCATCTCTGAAGGAGCACAGACCACATACTCCTGGGTTCGAGTCCCAGGTGGGTGGGTGGTGGGGGAATGGACGGACACACGACCAGTGTGAACAACTGAATAAAAATAAAAATAAAATAAAATGTTCTTCCTCCTGTCTTCCCGCCTGCCTGCCTCATCCCTGCCTGCACCTTTCCTTGATAAATTTAAAAAAAAAGGTAATTAGATCCAGCGGGTATCAGGAAGGTGGCAACAGGTTAGAGAGGAGCTATCTCTTCTCCCCTCTGAGGATCAAGTTTTCTTAACGCTGAGACAGGACTGATGGTGCGACCTAAACCAAGGGTTCTTCCACAGTTCTCTGACGACAAAGAAGCATCACTCATCTCCTAATGGCTTTTTATAATCCAGGGGAGGAGTTGGGTGGACGGGGGTTGTCCCCACAGCCCTTTGCCCCTAGCTAAGGTTCCAGGCTAAACAGACTCAATATTTCTCCCTCTTTCACCACTGAGTTATTTTCTTCTACTTAAAGACGACTCATCAACCCCTCGAAGACCAAGACCAGGACTGAGCCTACTAGAAGAACGGCACTTCAGCATTTCTGATACTGGCTTGCATGTCCCAGGGACCTTTCTTCTTTCTCTCTTTTAAAATTAAGTTTAATTTTTTTAATGAAAGGTGCAGGCAGGAATGAAAATGAGTAGGTAAGCAGGCAGACAGGTGGAGAGAGGAAGAAGCACTTTATTTTTAATTTTTATTTAATTGTCCACACTGGTAAGCCTCCCACGACCTCTGACTCGAACCCAGGAGTATGCGGCCAGTGCTCCTTCAGAGGCGACTGACCTAACCAGGGTGCACCCTTTCTATCTCTTAAAAAAATTTTTTCTAATTTACATAAAAAAAAATCCATGGGACTGGACATCTACATCTTCTTCCTAAAAATTTGGAGGTTGTAAACTGAGGGCTTCTGTAACACAGGTGTGTGTTTGGTTTGGTGCTTTAAAGAGAACACACTTTATTAAAAGGAGACAGCAGCTCTCCCAGCAGGCACACTCCCTCAGGGTAAATGCCAAAAGCAGGTAAATTAGAGCCCTGTGCAACTTTTGCTAAATTATTTAGCTTCTTTGGGACTCAACTTTCTCATATATAAATCAGGGATATCACTAAGGATTTCAGTGAACTGTTATACAGATTTTTAAAATTCCAGCATCGTGCCTGGAATGAAGAATCTGCTTAAAAAATATGAGCATTCATTCTCATTTTTCATTTTGGTCTGTTAATAGTCCAAAAAGCATGCTGTGTGTCAGTGGGCATCACATTTTTATACTGATGGGACAGAAAATGAGATAAGAAAATGAGAAAAGGTAAAAGAAGAATGGTTCCTCTGAACTAGAGCACTAGTCATGAATTAATTTTTCACAAGTGTCTGACTTATACAATATTCATAAACTCTACTACAAGGTTGATCATTTAAACTAGGATTAAACACTCGGGGTGGGCTGGTTAGTATTTTTATTAAGAAGGCAGAAGAACACAAAAGCTGTTTGCATTGTAAAGAATAATAAAAGCAGAATGAGTGACTTCCAAGGTGTAGCTAAATGAAAAAGGCGAGGTGGACCAGGTCTGTGCAGCCCATCGCCATCATTTAAAATAGGTGGGGGCATGTATGTGTGCACAGATACACACTCGTTTAGACTTCTGTAAAAATATACTAAAAACCAATAAAACGGGTCACCGCGAGGGACAGAGGAAACAAGTTGGAGGAGGAAGGGAGAAAACTGAACTCTTCCGAAAGTACTTTCTACTTGTAGATTTGACTTTGGAACCCCATCAGTGTTTTACATAGTTACAAAGCAAAATTAAATTTTATGAAAGACAACCCCTAAAAGTAAAAATGAAACCGAAGAGATGTTTACTGAGTTGGCAGCTTCACCATACAAGAATTACTCTAAGTGACTCTAACGCAGAGTAACTGGCTCATCTCTAGTGGGACATACTTTAAGGACTAAAATAACTACAGAAGAACAAAATTATTTTCATTACTTATTGAAAATACTTATTTATTTATTTTTTTTAAGAGAAAGGAAGGGAAAGGAGAAGGAAATCCTTTTATTTGTTTATGTTGCACCCCCAGGTCGGCTGCGAACCCAGATCCTTGGATGTTTTACATGGTCTGCACTTAGTGACCGAGCCAGCAAGACAAGCCGGTAATTATATTCTTACAACGAAACCATGATAGTCATTCTGAAAGAATTACACATAGCAGAATAAAACAAATCATTACTTTAATATCATTAGGAATGAAAATTTTCAGCATAAGAAAAGAGAAACAAAAAGAACTTTGCTTAAGTCTTAGAATCTAACTGGAATCAAAAATACCAGTATAAACTCATCTTAAGGAAGAAAGGAAAGAAGCGCTTTTCAAAAAGACTATAAACAACAAGCAATCTAGTATCAACAAACACTCCTAGCACCCATTATGGTCTCTAAATACCACTTCCCAGGAAGAGGAACATGGCCCCTTAGAGACACGGCTAACTCCTAATATAAGGTACGAAATGAACTACAGGAGCCTCGACAATCTTAAGAGCACCAAAAATCAAAGAAGGTATTAAGGACTAATGGGATTATACCAGAAGACTCTGTAGATAACTGGCGTCCATTAGTCATATAACAAGATAATTAGAGCAATAAAAAGATTAGCAACTGTAATGAACTAAAATATATAAAGTATGTTATGATTCAAACAAAACAAACATTAGAAAGTGCCAGGAAGTCAACTAATTATTTTGAAAACAGGTTTTTAAAAACTGTGCAGGAGGAGGGAGCACTGTGATGGCTTAGTGGTTAAATCTGCGGCCTCTGGCTAGTATAGTCCATATTTATCACAAGACCCAGGTTCATGATTCAGGGCAGAGGGGAAGAACCAAGGTAAAACAACTAAATAATATAAGTGAATGCTTCTTCCTCCTCTCACTTCCTGCCAGCTTGCCTACTCATCTTCTTTCTTGCTTATACCTTCACTTAAAAAAAAAAGTGTGCAGAGAAGAGCATAAACAATTTATCCTGCTTTTTTTATATGAACTATATTTCCAGGTAACCAAGTAGAAGATGTGAGTAAATTTTTTTTATTTAAATAAAAGCATTTGGGATACTAATAAAGAAGCAACAAACTATAATATTACAATTCACAACCCTCAATAAAATAATGAACCCAGCCACTGATCATTAATGGCTACTAAATCGTAGAGTGAGAAGCTGACACAACTTATGTTGGACGGAAGAGGCAAGCAACATCAGAGTCCACTTGGCCCGTTTTATCACAGAGAGACAGGCAGACATCTTGTGCCACCCAAGGTGACGCAACAGGAAATATGAAACACCGTCTATGAAATATCATCACCCTGAAATCAGTCCTGGAGCTGATCAGCTTTACAGCTCTAACTACCACTGGATTACAGTCATCAGGGAGCATGTGAAAACCACCTTCAAACGATGCTCGAGATGATGGGAAATTCTGCATAGAGAAAAGGGTGGAGGCAAGGAGAACCACCAGAGGGTGAAATCAGACAAAGAGACGCATCAGCCACATGCAGTACATGAACTTGTCTGGAAAACTGCTGTTTTTTTAAAAAAAATTGGTGAGCAGGGAAATTAGAACACGGGATAGGTGATATTTAAGTTATTGTGGATGCACCCCAGTGGGGTCTGGGTTTAGTCCACATACCTCCTGAGGTTCGGGGTTTCTGTCCTGGGGGGACAACCAAGAGGGACAAACTAAATAAAATAAGTGCTTCTTCCTCCTTCCTCTCCCTGCCTACCTGTCTGCCTGCCTGCCTGTACCTTTCCTTAAAAAAAAAAAAAATAATAATAATAATTTCTGTGTTAATAGTGGCAGTATCGTTTTGTTTAAAAATGACTGCTTATCTTTCAGATCGGTTCATGTGTAGATTAAGATGATATGTGTATGGTTTGTTTAAAATTAACTTAAGGGGAGAGGGAAAGGACGAGTAACAAAACGGGACACTGTCAACACTGGGATGGCCAGATGGGAGTTTGTTACATTGCTTCCTCCACTTTATGTTGGAAATTTTCCTGTAATGAGAAGCTTTGGATATTCTCTTTTAAAGGCTTTGTTGTGCCGCGTGGCGGGGCCTGGGCACGGCTGTCACAGCAGTGTCTGGTTCTCTTGCTTGCATGTGGGAGATGGCCCTGTATCACTGTACTGTGTGGAGACAGACTCAGTGTCTTGCTGCGTCTGCGTCCAGTGAAGCCTTCCCAGCTCTTGGACTCTTGCTCCCTTGACGGTGCCTCTCCGGGACCACCTGCACGGACACAACTGCAGGGGTGGGCTCCCGGTGGACACAGCTGGCCCGGCTTAGAAGGCTCCCGTCAGTGCTGTCCCACCTGCAGTCCTTGAGTGAACACATAGGTCGGCCTGAAGCCGGTCCTCGCAGGTTAGGATTTCATCCCCATGGCTCTCCAACTTGGCCATCAACTCGCAGAACTGCGTGGTGAGAGATCTGATGCCGGTTAGAAAGGCTGACACCCCTGTGGGCAGCTCAGATGCAGAGGGGCATGAGCAATGAGGTCGCCTCTTCCTGTCAGTGATCTTGATGCCACTTCGGCTGCTGTTGTCTCTTCTCCTTGACTTCCTTGTGGGGACCAGCTCAAGGTGCTTGCTGCGTGTCTTGAACAAATGACTTTATAGGCTCTGCTGGAGAAGGGCTATTTCTGGTGTCAGGCCCTTTCTGAATTGTTTTCTTTTTCCTGACATTTTGCTTGCTTGGCTGCCCTTTGCCTGAGAGCAGGAAAGGGCCTTTCTTCTGTTTCCTAGGATATCACTTTTAAATGAAAAGATACAAGCTCTTTTAAGTCTTCTTAGGTTTGTGGTGATTATAGTCAAGACAAGTCCCCCCCTACATGGCGCACACCTAGATGTCACCTGCTTGACTACTTTCTTCCCTTGAGGAAAGGGTTGTAGCCCCAACCTGGGAAAGTTTGTGGGATGTGATGATGGATGATGGGCGCTGCAGATAATCGTGACATGAAGTCTAATTCTGTGTCAAGCATTGTTGGATCTCCCCACGCCTCTGTGAAGTGGGGATATCCCACCTCTGTCCCAGGGCTGAGTGTCATTTGTTCATTCACATCGACATACATCGATATACATTCCCTGGGTCAGACTCTAGGTTAGTGCCAGAGATGGAAGACATGGAAAACATGACACCTGCCTTAAGGAGAAGAGAAAAATAAACAAATGTTTACAGTAGTAAGGGTGACGCATTTAAAGTTCTGAAAGGATAACATTTCTAGATCTAGAATTTTATGCTCAGCAACATTATAAATTATGAAGGTAAAATAAAGAAATTTATATAGTGGTTACTAACCATACAGACCAAAAAAAAATCATTCAAGAAAAAAATTACTTTCATCAGAAAATTTTACACAAAAAAGTCTGGGATGCTTGGAAGTTCTCCTTTGGGTAGCAAAGCCTTATTTATTTATTTATTTATTTATTTATTTATTTATTTTTAAAGGAAAGGTGTAGGCAGGAATGAAGGCGATCAGGTAGGCAGGAAGAGAGAAGAATAAGAAGCATTTTATGTATTTATCTAGTTGCTCATCTTAGTTGTACCCCCACCAGCCCTGGGATGTGAACCCAGGTCCTTGGGATGCATGTGGAGGGCGCTCCTTCACAGGCAGCGGACCTAACTGCTACTCCCACAGGGCGCACGGGGCAGTAAAGTTTTCATGACAGGAATACATCTCCTCTGAAGTCCCCATTATGGACCCTTTTCCCTCCAGATAACCATCTTTACCAATCATATTATACATGCTATATAGCAATTGCCATCTCTTAAAATCAAATTCTAAATAAAGAACAGAAATCAAGTATAAATATAAAGTAGTAAATATTATAAATTACATAACTAATCAAAGTGAGAAGGGGAAAGAGATGGGAAGTAGTGTATATGTGCTAAATTTTTAATCTTTCACACATTGTTCAGAGTTGATACGACAAGACCCAGAGATGTTATTTAAAGGTATAGTGGAAACCATCAGAGGAAAATGGTGACAGTGGCTGCCGCTGGGAAGGGAGGAGGAGGAAGATTTCCTTTCATTTTATAGTCTCTTGTACTACATGAATTTTTTTTTGTGTTTTTAAAGGAAAGGTACAGGCAGGAATGAAGGTGACTAGGCAGGAAGGAAGAGAGAGGAGAAAGATGCATTTTATTTTATTTTAATTTAGTTGTTCACACTGGTTGTTTCCGCAGACCTGGGATGAGAACCCGGGTCCTTGGGATGTTCGAGGACTGAGTTCTTTTGTAGGCTGCTGACCTAACTTCTACTTCACCATGGTACATCATGAATTGTTTTTTTTTTAAGGTAGTATTTCTTATCATACCAATGTGAAAGCTAAAAGCCATTGCAGAGAAGTGGTTTAGTGGCTTTTTTTTTTTTTTTAAGGAAAGGTGCAGGCAGGAATGAAGGGGAGCAGGCAGGCAGGAAATGAGGAGAAAGAAGCATCTTTATTTTATTTGGCTGTTTACACAGATCGTTTCCCGGTAACCTGAGACTGGAACCCAGGGGTATGTGGCTTGCTCCTTCAGAGGTGACTGACCCAACTGCTGCTCCCCAGGGTACACTCAGTGGTGTTTGCTGTTTTTACTTTAATTAAATGTGCCTGCCTCAGATCATTCTGATCGCCACCCGTCTCCTTCCTCTTGCTTGTTTCTGACCTTTTCAACTGTTGTTAGCTCCTGAGTTTGTGATCCCTGCATGGTCCCATGACAAGAGTTTTTTTAAATGATGTGCATTTATCATTCCAATGGCTTAAACGGTGTCATGGGAAACATTTTCTCTGCTGAAATATACTTACAGCCCCCCAAGGTCTACATCGAATTGGCCAACATTTACTCTGTCCAAATACAAGAAAGATTATTGGAGATGGCTACACTAACTTCTGCAGTCCTTTCCAGAAGCTTAGGGTCTCTCCCAAGGGCTCTGCATAGTGCAGAAATGTCAGTTGGTTAAGATAAAGATGTAGATGTGAAGTCTATTCCTGAACTATAGAACCTAGATGCAAATGGAGCTGAAATTCGTCAGAAAAAGACAGCTGAGACAGGAACAGAAGCAGTTAAAGCTGAATGGAGGTTTCTGCAGTGAAACCAGCGACATACAAAGTCACAGGAGACAGTCAGCACAGCTCTCTTCCCAAGACATTCATTCCTCAGCTGCTGGGAGGGTGAGAGTGGCCACCAGGCTGAGGGGCTGGTGCTGGAACTGCAGAAATACATGCAAGACAGCCCCGGTGGAGTGGGCCAAAGGTGATAGACAATTACTCAGAGTCATAAGACAGCAATGACTGTGTGATCAGAGGACCAGGACCCAGAGAACAAAAGGGCAGAGTACACAACTCTTCTGCCCCAGCAGTGAGTGCTTTCTAACTGTCTTGAAATGCCAGGGAGAACCTTTTAAGAATATGTAGTACAAATGGCATGTAGGGATTCAGAAGGCAGTGCCCACTGAAAGGGTTCATGTTTTTTTCTCTCTTTGGTGTGCTCTCTTATTTTTATTTATTTTTGTGCAGCAGGAATGAAGGCAAACAGGCAGGCAGGATGAGAGAGGAGGAAGAAGCACTTTATTTATTTTTAATTGCTCCTCTTGGCTGTTCTCCCAGTACTGGACATGAACCTGGGTCCTTGGGATGTGTGCAGTCTGCGCTTCAGGCAGAGGCAGTTGACCAAACCACTATTCCACCAGGGAGCACCATCTTCCTTATTTTGACATAATAAAGGGTTTTCATTGCTTCACTTGTGACAATGATTTACCCAATCTTATTTTTGTTATATGTCCTCAATTTAAAACTCTCTTATTAGAATTTAAAAAATCTAACTCTCAGGTTAAGGAGTGATTACTTGTAATTTGAAAAGCAAATCAACAGGTTCAAGAGCTTGTATCATTTCCTCCTCGTGCCTACACACCGTGCAGTGTTATAACATTTGGCACTTTGGAGCACTCTTTCCACGACAATGCCTTAAGATGAGAAAACAGGCAAATCCCTGGCTTTTCCTGGCTAAGGAACGTGAATGAAGAGTCTTTTTCAAGACCCGAGGT
The DNA here is from genome assembly GCA_004363575.1 of Solenodon paradoxus. Taxonomy (NCBI): domain Eukaryota; kingdom Metazoa; phylum Chordata; class Mammalia; order Eulipotyphla; family Solenodontidae; genus Solenodon; species Solenodon paradoxus. The sequence continues at coordinate 37,128 of RJWH01007018.1, read as the reverse complement.
GAAGGCAGTGGCAGTGGGGCCGACACCCCAATTCTGCCCCACGCGGGTGGCGGTATCTTGTCCCAATTCACTGTCCAGTAGGTGAGCAAACTAGCTCCCAGCCCCACTTATGAATAATGCAAGCAGTCTGACAGAGCAATGAGGCCTGGAATACAGCCATCGTGTTAATCACAATTCTTCTTTGTCTCCAAAGGGCTTCCCCACTTCTTCCAATGCAATACGCACATGCAGTTACTTTTAGAAACCTCAAACTTAAGAAAAGTATGTGAAATCTGAAAACCATAGCTTTGATATATGCTTTAAGCATTTCCGACACAGCAGGAATTCCCAGGAGATACTACAATTTCAAGGAAGCCTGAAATTTATTCTCACAGAAATGAAAAGTTAGAAGAGACCAGTCCGAGGATTTTTCCCAATAGCTGAAGTAAGTCAAAGAGAACACAATCTGCAGATGTAATCAACCCAACTAAGAGCAAAGTGGCATTGGAAAGCCATTTCCCTTCATTACAAAGCATTATTGATAAAATGAGAACGTTATCCTTCAGGAGACCAGATAGCTAGTAGTGCGATCTTAATGCGTTAGCATCCACTGCAGAGGGGATTCCACACAGCAGACCCTCATCCACCAAACCAAATCTCTCTGCGAGACTGCTGCCCGTCCAGTTTCCCAGCACCCAAGTCTGGTCTTTTTGTTATCAATTCTAAAGTCCTTGAATATTCTGGACACTGAATCTAATACAGAAACGCAGCTGCTACAGTGTCAAAGCAAAGAGCAGAAGTGGGCATCCACATCTCACAGCCCTGCGACAGCCCACGTGGAAGGAAGCGCAGCTGCTGACGTCCCAGAGTCACATCTCCAGCACTCGTGGGAGGGAGTCTCAGCCCGTGGCCTCCCTCAGTCACCAGGGCCCCCATAGCCTTACCTGTGGGGATGTCTGAATTCTCGTTTAACTTATACCACTCTTCCCAAAGCTTAAACCCCTTATTTTCCTTAAGAGTATGAATGTTTATAGGAGAAAAAGAAAGAAAAGACAAAAAAAAAAGAAATAAAGGCAACAATGCAGCAAGTGTACAGAATTTGCAGAACCATGAAACAATATCACAACTGATGAGAGGGAGTGAGATGGACATATACTGTTGGAAGAGTCTTAGACTGTCCACGCAGAAGTTAATTTTCACTTGATGATACACTATGATACATGAGAGAAGCCTGTCAGCACTTCTACAGCAGCACTTGGCCATTAGAAACGAGAACCAGATAGGTAATTTCAATTTTTCTAGGAATCACCATTAAAAGAAAGCAAAAATAACAAGTGGAATTCATTTTAATAAAAATTTGACTAAGCCCAATACACTCAAAATATTATCATTTCAACACGTAATCCATTCTTTACAATCTGGTGCCGGTTTTAAATTCCCAGCGCAGCTCGGTCTGGACCAGCCACACCTCAGCACTCAGCAGCCGCGTGTGGCACGCGGCTGAGCTGGACAGTGCGGCCCCAGAACAGCTAGGTCACTAGGCTTCTGTAAAGGGACAGAAGACACACATTTTGAGTTTTGTGGGCCATTTGGTGTGTCACAGCTGCCCACATTGCCTCTGAAAGGCAGCTGGAGGCCATATGTCACTCATGGGCACGGCTGAACTCAGCCGGTCTTAGAAACACTGTGGAAAGGGTTTGGCCTGTGGGCTATGGTTTGCCAACCACTACTCTGAAGCAACGATGGAAAAATAACACAAGGGGGAGAAACAAAAAGTCACTAGAGAAAACATTTAAAGTAGAGTGGTAAGAGGATACGAGAATGTTACCAGTGCTGATCTTCAGGAGAGGAGGTTATAAGTAATTAAAGAAAGTATCCAGTGCCCCTTTCCCTATGCTGTCCCTCATCAGCCTCTACCTGCATGCACCCCCGTTGCCCCAGGCATGCTGGAGAGGGGCTTGCAGTCCTTAGCACCTCCTAACCACTTCCTCCAACAGTGTAGTTCCCTCCAAGAGCGTAGCTCCCTCCAAGAGCAAAATTGCTTTCCCTGGAGGTGTGAGGCATTGTCTGAGCTTACTCCATTTTGTAGTTTGACTGCCCACAGGGAGGTTCTGTCTCTGTGCTTCTCCTAATAAACTTGCTGTGTGCTGTCATCAAGTGTCTCCTTGAATTCTATCTAGACTGACTCCACGTCTCAGGACACGCCAGTGCTCTGTGCCCACCCACCACATGACGACCTGGCATACTGCTGAGAGGCAGGACCAGACGCCAGAGTCCAGCGGAGCCGGGCGCTCTCACTCACTGCTGGGCAGGTCAGGGGTCTCGTTTCGCCAACCTTAAAAAGGGAGTCACATGCCGCACACCTATGGGAGGGGCGTCGGGGCAGAAGGGCTATTGTGTTCAATAAAACCTCTGTGATCGATAAAGCACTGAAGGAAATAAGATAGTAACTTCTGACAGCATGTGAAAAGTTAGAAAAAAAGTCTCACAGTCAGATTGATGAAATGTCCTGGTACAGCAGCAGCTGTCGGCTGCCTCTGGCTGGTGCAGTTTCCATACATCCCGGGGACCCAAAATAAAAGAAATAAAACATTGCTTCCTCCTCTCTCGTCTTGCCTGCCTGCCTGCCTGCCTACACATCTTCATTCCTGCCTGCACCTTTCCTCTAAAAAAACAACCAGATTTATTACCTACAGTCTGGTAAGAAGCAACGAGAAAAGCTATTGCAAGAACAACCCTGCCCTTTAAATCAACGGCCAAGACACTTACCTATTGGTGTGGAAATAGTGGTTCTGCAGAGCATAGGCTGTGCACTGACTGCTTATCCGCTTCTTCTCCGCCTCCTTCCAACCCTCTTCTGTCCATTTCCTCTTGGTCTGCTTCTCCTCATGCTTTTTCCCCACATACTCAGCGTAGGTCTGGATCCGGTAGCTCTCTGCGTACTTGCTGGTATTGACCGCTATGAGGAAAAGGAAAATCCTGATTACAAAGTCTGGCCGAGCCTGGGAGATGTCACTTGTGCAGGTCGCCAAGGGAACCCAGGATTTGGATCTGCGTTCTGACCCGCCGCCGCCATGTAGGAGCCAGGCGGCCACGGGCTTGCCCCAGAGGGTCTGCAAGTCTTCGTCCTCAACTGGAGAAAAGAGGGTAAGTCACCAGTCCCAGTCTCCCTCACAGTGAAAGTGCTCTGCGACCTGAAAAGCATCATGATGAAGTAAAATGTTTCTTTTCAAAATAACGACAGGCAATAATATCACTGCTTGAAAATTATTGAGAGCATTTTCAGAGTAAGAAAATGGGTGCAAAACGCCACTAAGAGAAAACTGAAACCCTCACTCATTTGGTTAAAAACAATGACAACAAAAGCCGTAATGACAGCAGTGAGGATCCCGTGTCATACACTGACGGTCAGTCTTACGTCTGTGCTCAGTATTTTGCAGACCTGATGTCCAGGCTTCACAAGATCCTCACCGGGGAGGAACTGTGTTTACCGATGAGAAAGCAGGGGCATGGGGGTGGGCTGGGGTGGGGCGGGGATACCCAGACCCACTGCAGGGTCAGCAGCAGTGCTGAGATGCAAAACCGGGTTACTCCAAGCCTCAGGGCAGGGCCCTCCTTGCTGCTCTACACTTCACTGTGTGTCCTGGAAAGCCAGGTGCACGCACAGTACCCAAGACAAGCCACTTGCTCCGCTTTGCAGAGAATGCTGAGTCTCTGTCGTATGCCCTGGCTGGCAGCCAGACTGCAAAGCTGGAGCAAATTGCCACCTCGGTGTTAACACCTGACCAAGGCCAGGTCAGTTTTGGTGGAATCCCTTTCTGCTGCCTCCTCCTTGGAGGCTGGTGGGTGGATCATGCTGGCAGTGGAGTGTGGACCCATGGAAGGTCCGGTGGCGGACGGGTGTTGTTTGCGGTTCTGGCTTGTGCGTTTGAGCATGTACTTTCGTAGCCGACTACTGCTGCCGATCCCATCACCCATACTGGCAGCGAGACGGACGGAGCCTGGCCGTGCTGCAGGGACTGTGAGGCACAGGCTCGGCTCCTGGGGAGCTGTGAAAGCACCACGACCAACATCTGTGCATTCATGCCTTGGCAGACAGTAGGGATGACTTCGTGGCTGAGTGCATCAGTGGTGGGCGATAAGCATGCAGTCCTTGGGGCCATGAGAACTGGGCAAGGGGCGCCTGTACGTGAAGGCCCGAAGACAACGGTACAGGAAGCGGGTGTGATACACATCCGACGTCCAACAGCTCCACATGGAACAGATTTGCCTGAAACATCTCAGTACACCAGCGGCTAACAGAACACTTTATCCTGCATGTGCAGCCGTCTCCAGGGCAAAACCCAACAAAACATGAGGGAAAACAAGAAAAAAGAGCCCACTTCTTTAAGAAACACACATTTCATCTAAGAAAACACTCATTTGAAAACAAAAACAAAAAAAAAACGATGCTATACTTTTCAAATGTTCACTCAGAATTAAAGGGGAGGGGGCCTCAGAGTACTGAAGAACTTTCATATTGTACAAAATCTCCACCCAAAAGTAATGAACGACGGGCTCACAGGAGCACGCTGCCTCATCCACAGGAGGTGAAGGAGAAAGGACTGCGTTCTGGAGACGTGGGAGTGACTGAAATCTCTCATCAGAGAGCCACAGAAATCAGAGCCTTTCTTGAAAATCCAATTCTTTGGGACAGTCACTTTTTTTGCTATCAATGTGCTAGCATTCTGACTTTCTTGCTCATTTCTCTGACCACCATTTATATAGGCAACGGCGTCGCTCACCCAGCACTGGCTCCCTGAGTGTCCCAGGGACGACGCTAGGTCTCTGGTGAAACACGACACAATCTCCACCCTTCCAGGCTTGCCCAGTATGTGCAAGCTCTCACAGCTGCTCTCCCTGCAGGCCCGAGTACCAAAGAGATCAATGTGATATATAACAGGGACCCCCCGATTCTACCACCATCATTCTGTACCCACTGCTGGCAAATCAGCATCTCCTGGATTTTCCTCTTTCGGTTTCAGTCCTTAATCCTACAAATTCATTTTGCAAGCGTGCCGGAGAGGGATGATAGCTGTAGTAATTCTTTTCTCAAGCTTAATTTGAACTACCAGATAAAAGAGTAGACTTGAGTCCCCAAGAAAACAACGGTAATGATAAGATCATAAAGGAGTCACCATGATCTACTTAACAGTATCTGATCGTTTCAGATAATTTAGCTCTGGGTCCCATGGAAATTTACAAACAACTCCCTAACCACAGTGGGAAATGATCTGAGCACATTTGGAATTAGGATCACTTAAAAGGGAAACAAATAACAATCCACTTTTGCTGCTGGCCGTCACATGGCAGTAATTTACTAGCATTCCTTCAAGTCCCAGCAGCTTTGCAGCTCTCGGCTTTTAATCTAGAAGCCAAATGCTGGCTGGAAGTCCCTCCTCTAACGGATGAATCAGCAGAATGAATTGGCTGTCAGCTGTGTCCTCCAATGATTCCAGCTCCGTCAGAAGCAGCGTGTAGCAGGCTGCTTGGTAACACTAACCTTTTCCAAATTTGTCAGGGAAATGATTCAAGGCCCCCTTTGGTTGCACAGCTTTGTCAAAGCCGCTGGGGAACCCAGCACGCTGAGCATCCTCCCTGCTTTCTCATGGGTGAGAGAGCAGAGCCTCTCACACGACCGACCGTCTCATCTGCTCACGGAGCTGGGGCAGCTCTAGCACTGCAGGCATTTCAGCACTTAATCTTCACAGGCCCCGGGAAGGGACATTCTAGTCACCACACAGATAAAGGGGCTGTGCAGGGGGAAGCGAGGCAGCTGCCTGTGGTCTTGTGGGTAATAACAGACAAGCAGCAAAGCTGGTCTGGGAGCTAGACACAATTTTTTAAAATGTAATGCCGTCACATGTCAGACATAAATTTGTACATCATGAGCTCGCTTAGGTTAATAATCATAACATTCTTTAGTAGGAGTTTTAAAGAATTATTTAGAATGCTGAGAATTTTTTTTTCTAAAAATTAAAACTTCCTACTATTGTCAGGCCAAGTCTCCCTAAGCTGGTAAACTGTTTACAGACAAGACTAACCTAAGGAGTAGAGGCCTTCCTGAACCGGTCTGCAGATTAATGGCACTCCCATAAAAATTCCAACATTTTAATAAAACATGAATAAAATTACGATCGAGAGCTCAGCAGAAGATAGATGGTGGCAGGTGTGGCGCGGGACACAGATGTGCAGTGGAAACTGAGACCGTGCGGTAACCCGACGCTGCCTGGGGCCAGAGACCAGAGCAGTGCAGCCAGAGGGCAGGGCTGGGGCGGCAGGAGAGTCGCTAAAGGGATGATGGGGGCTGATGGAACTGCCCGACACCCTGACTGACACCCTGACTGCGGTGGTAGTGACTTGATTGTGTATATGACACAAACGTACAACAGAGACGGTCCTTTCACTGTACATAACGCATCCTTCATTACTCTGCGATTTGAATGGTTGATTCCAAATTTACATGGGAGGACAAATGGCCCCACACAGCCCAGATATGTCTGAAATAAAATAAGGAAGAAGAACTTGCCTTGGTAACAAAAAACTTTCTGTAAAGCCATTCTGATGAAGATGGTGGAGCAGTGGCGCAGAGGAAAGTGAAATGACCACTGGTGCAGAAGAAGAGCCTCAAAGTACACTTACACCTCTGCTAAACTGATTTTTGTTTTGATTTGTTTTGGTTTTCTCTATTTCCTTTCCCTGGCCTTGGGTCTTGAACCTGAGTCCTTGGGCCTCCCATGGCCACAGGGTGCATCGAAACTTGATTTTTCTTTTTTCAAGCGGTGTGGGTGGAAATGAAGCAGGCGGGCAGGCAGGAAGAGAAAGGAGGAAGCAGTTTTGTATTTCACTTCCATTTACCTGTCTATCTTGGTTGTTGGCCCCCTAGCAGGGTTCACGAGCCCAGGTCCTTGGGACATCCGTGGTCATGCCCACTGCATTTACCTGTTAAGCCCACCACGGTGCCCCAATTTTGATTTTTTTTTTTTTTTGACAGAGACGGCATGACAGTGTGGAAAGGGAAAAGTCGGAAAAACTGCTTATCCATAGGGAAAAAAATGAAATTGGATTCTTACACCAGGCAGAAAAATCAACTCCAGATGGATGAAGGACTTAAATATCAAAAGTACACTTTGAAAACTTAAGAAAAAAATCAAAGTGAATATCTTTCTGAGCTTGTAATAGGAAAGAATTTATGAAGATACAAAAAAAATGTGAAAGCATAAAAAGGACAAGTCTGGCCACATTCATAATAAAAATTGTCCCTGAAAAGACACTTTACGAAGGGGAAAGACGGTCCACGAACTGGGAGAAGATGTTCTAACACACAGCTGGTGGAGGACTAGCACCGAATTCAACAGAACCCGTCCACATCAGCAAGAAAACACCCCGCAGAAAAACCGGCAAAAGACAAGAAAAGCGGGCGGATTCCCATACAGCAAAGGGGCAGCATTCAGCCCCGGGCTAGGCGGGGCTCAGCCCCGGGCAGGCAGGCACTAGCAGCAAGGTAACCTTCTGTGCCTGTTGAGCTGGCGAACGAGTAAGAGACCGAGAGTGCCACTGACCGGGAGACGTGAACCAGGGTTTCTGGTGCAGCCGCTTGGGAAGCAACTTCACATTCTCATTGAAAGGTCGCACATTCTCTGACCCAGCAATTCCGCCTCCAGACATGAGTATTAACAGAGAAACACAAGAATGTTTTTCAAAGCACAGTTTATGAAAGCTCAGAGAGAGAGGAGAGGAGGAAGCAGAGGGAGAGGAGAGAGAAAATTAAATGTCCCAGCTCTCCCCCCGAGGGGCTGTCCCTGGTGGGGACAGGGAGGGGAGGCGGGTGGGGGTGGAACAATAGGTAGATGATGATTATTAGCAACAGTTTAGTTCTTCAGTTGAGTGCTGGTTTCACGCATGTTCATGACATAGTAAACAAAATGCCCAGCATCTGTCTTCCAGCCTGTCCAGCCACCACTGCCATGTCTGATACAGACTGCCGAATGCGAACAAGATGAAGTGACTCTGGTTCAAAGTCTCCAGTGGAGCGGAGGTGCCCGCAATGGTCCGCGTGGAGAAACACGCACTGCTGCCGAAATGCCAGACTTTTCACACCTTCCTCTGGAAGTAAGGACATTTGCGTCGCCTGGTTAGCAGGCTGCTGGAGCCAGCTGACTGCAGCAACTGCTGGGGAGCGGAGGGGGTGCACGGAAACTGCTGAGGCAGTTACGCACCATTGGTCCCACATTTTTTGCAAGGGGTACCCTCCGCCAACATCAGGTTCTCAATCTCTGAGGGAATTTCCTATATTCTTATGAACCAATGGTTACAAGAAAAAAAATCACTGGACGCTTTCTCAGACAGGAGCAGGAAATCCTGCGAGCATCACCCTGACTTTATAGATAAGGAAACTGAGGCTCACAAGTGTCTAGCCCAAGCTTCCAAAGATTTCAAGCCTGGGCTGGGATCCAAACCAAAGTCTACATTCTTTTCACGACACCACATGCATTGGAAGGGTCCCAGCTTTGCCACTCAGAGTTAACACAGGCAGACACATCTATCTGCAACAGAATCAGTCTGTCCAACCTCCACGGAACAGCTCTGGGTGCACTGCAGAAGGCATCTCCGCGTGGTAACCTGGCACAGTCACCTAGCACCACAAGAGGCGCGTACTGAGAATGCCCTCTGCCAGGTCTTCGGACCCCACCCTACTCACCTCATGTTGTTGTGCTGTCTCCTCCTGACCGTCTGACGCCCTCCAGGATGGCGTCCCCACCCAGCAACTCCCACAGTCGCCAGTCCCGGCCCTGAAGACCCTGCTGCATTCTGGGTTTCTGCCTCACACCAGATGACACCAAACTCGTTCTGTTTGCTGATTTCAACATGAACATACTGGATATGACAGTCCTCTCTTATTCCATACAGTTTTGTCCAGGTTTGGGTTTACAGCAGACTGGCTCTACTTTTACCGGATAGAAAGTGGAAGGTTTTACCTTGGATTCCATGGGAGAGCAAACTTAAAACTCCGTAAAGAGTTAAAAAAAAACCAACAACTCCTCAACCCTAACTTGGTCATTATGAACATTTTCCTGTGTTCAAAGCATGATCATGACGCATTTCCCCTCCACCCACTGACCGGAGCCAGAGGGGCTGGCTGACTGTAACGGGGTTCCCCTGGGCAGGGACGTCCCCCACACGATGACCCCGAGCCTCACAGCGGCTCTGGAGCAGCCACCACCACAGCACAGGCGCAGCCGGGCCTCTTGACTTGGCTGTCACCTGGGGAGGGCCCTGGGCCTGGGATTCCTGTCCCCGCTCTTCCTTTCATACAGTGTGTACTTTCCCCAAAAGGAAATACTTTTTTAAGTACTGAGTCGGAAAGAGTGAAAAGGTAGGCAGTGAAAGAGAACCGAGTCCCACAGGGGAGCTGGGAACACTTAGGAGGCAGATGGGCACTTGTTCCTTATCCCAGGACCCCCCACAGCACCTGCACACAGGAGGCTCTGGGTGAAGGGAATTAATCCAAGAGAGGGAAGCAGGCTCTGATGGCCATGCCTACCGAGATGGAGTACAGAGTACACAGGAGGGCAGACGACCTCCACAAGCCCTCCCTCCCGGCTCCTAACCACGGGGAAGGCAGCGTGGTGGTCCTGCTCACCGATAAGGCGAGAGAACTCAACCAGAAAGGAGGCAGAGCACACCAAGTCAGGCTGGACTCTCCACAGGCCCCCTCGGTCAGGTTAAAAACAGGCACTCATTTCAGTCACTGTCCCTCACCTCCCAGTTCTCTAAGGCCAAGAAGGTGGCAAGAAAACACTCTCTAAACTGGACAAGGACCCTGTAGATATGATGACATTTTCTTATAACCTGTATAAGGGAGGCAACAAAGTCAAGTGGGAAAACTGCAGGCTTTGAGGCCAGAGACCGGGGTTCAAATCCTGCCCAAATCTTAACTAGTCAGAGGAGAGTCACCTGACTCCCTGGGCTGGTTTCTCCAACCATCAAACAGGTATAGTTCCAAACCTTCGCAGAGCAGGGAACACACGTGCAAAGCTTTCAGCACAGGTCTGGGACACAGTAGTTGTGTCATTAACGAGCTCACTGTATTAAATCACGCTTCGCATGAAAGAGCTGTGTCTACGTCAAGAAAAGGCCATGCACCGATTCAGGGAGCTCTAACTCATCAGGGCCCAGGCGCTGGAAGAGGGGTGGCCTGGCGGGCCTGAGGAGGCACAGCTCGTGGAACCTGCAACTATTTAGAATTTGGAGGCATGTGAGCAAAATCGTCCTTATGTGAAAACATGGAAATAAAATGGGAAGTATAGGAACCAATATATAAATCATACTTGACCAGAATAAAATCCAAAAGTCTGAACTGCAATTTTTCAAAATGGTACTGAGATCAAAACTATCAATCAAATTTCACTGGTACACCTGGCGGAGTAGTGGTTAGGGCTATTGCCTCAGAAGGAACATAGGCCACATACACCTAAGGTTCAAGTCCTGGGTCCCAGGGGGAAGAAACCAGTGTGAACAACTAAATAAAAACAAAGTGCTTCTTCCTTCTCTCTCTTCCTGCCTGCTTGCTTACTCACCTTCATTCCTGCTGTACCTTTCCTTTAAAAAAAAAAGTTTCACTAACTCTCCTGACACTACAACAGTGTGATTTTGAAGCAGCAATCTTCATTCATTCTACAAACACTGGCACTGGGTTCTGTGCTGAGCACTGTGGTGTGGCAGAGAGGAGACATTCTCCTCTTGGGAAGCCCCCAAAAAAGGCAAAGAGAAGAGATGGGCAGGAGCACCGGGGAGGCAAGAATCTAGTGAGAAACGATGAGTTTAACCTGAGTGGGAGCAGGAGGGAAGGAGAAGAGACAATAAATACAAGATATTAAAACGCTGACTGAGGGGAAGAAGCTGGCATTTCAGCTCTGAATTCCTATGAGCTAGGCCAACTCTTCAGCATTTCATAAATGAGGTCGGTAAGGAACAATCCTTCCACTAACCAGCCTGGTGGTGTTTTTCTTTTTCTTTTCATAGTTTTTAGCTGAAAAGTCAATTAAAATAAACAAGGCTATCATTCATTGAGTACTTACTATACACTAAGAACTGTGCTACCAGATTTACACACCAATGCATTTAGCATTTAGCTTGACTTGTTCATTCCAGCCATCCGTTTCTGAATGCAGACACTAATATATTGGATTCTTATTTGTTCATTGATTCATCGATCTATTCATTCATGAACAAACACATCATCCTCTGAGACCAGTAACTGGGGCCCTGAGGGTGAATGGCACACAGTCCTGTATTCACGGGGAGAGAAAGACAGTACACAGACACCCGCGCTGTGCTGAGAGTTATGGAAGGAGAAGCGCTCGGGGTGTCCAGTGGGGAACTGATGGAGCTGAGGCTGTAGGGGCGGTTTCCCTGAGGAAGCGACATTTGGACTTTTCGGAGACTTGAGGGCTGGGAGACTGGACAGTACTGGGGTGGGAAAGCATGTCCCAGGCAGAAGGAACACCAAGGGCCCAGGCTCTCAGAGAGGAAGCACAGTCCTGGCTGAGGACGGAGAAGTCCTTGCTGGTGAGACCTGCAGAGGGGCAGAGAGGAGCCCAAGTGAAGTCGGATGACGGACACAATCCAGGTCCTGTGTCCATGCTGAGCATTACGGGAGCCTTCAGAAGGCCCTGAGGACACGATCAGACGTGTGTTTCTGCAAGACCACTTTGACTGATGGGGGAAGAACAGGAATAGGAGTGAGAAGGCACAGAATAAGAAAAGCAGTCTAACTGGAACCCTGAGGAACCAGCATCTGATCGCCAGATAGAGGAGGACAAGGAGGCACATGGCAACAGAACACACTGCTATGACGTTCAGGAAGGATGAATGGGTCCACGCACGGGTGGGCACAGGCCTCGCAGGTCACCAGGGACCTGAGTGAAACCAAGTTCATCAGTGTGAGAAGACTCTACCTAGAGGAGAGTGAGAGGGAATGACAAGGGTGGTGAATGCAGACCTCCTGAATTTGTGAAAGGAAAGAAATGAGCAGGAGCAAAGGCAAGTTCTTTTGACAAGATGGCAGTGATTAGTAGGTTCTCCAGTTGTTGGAAAGAAACCAACAGGTGGGTACAGGGGTAAAGGCGAGCACAGGGCCCACACATGTGTGGCGTCCACTTCTGAGAGAAGATTGCTATGGCTGCAGAGCTCTGTGAATCTGGGGCAGGAAGCTGCGTCTGGAAGGCGGTGTGTCCTGGGCGGAGGGTGTGGGTCTTCCTGGAGCACCTGGCCAGCGCGCGGTGGGGTGGGGTCAGAAAGAGCAGAAGAGGGCCTGGCCAGGCACAACGGCCCCTGTGGAGAGCCTCCGGTCTCTTTTCCTCCTCAAAACAACTCCAAGATGGTCACTAACTCTGTTTACAGACACGGAAATAGAGGCTGAGAGGCTGAGTCACCTTCCCAGGGCCAAAATAACCTGTTGGCAGTGTTGGATTTGAATCCCGATCTCCCCGACTTGGGTGCCATGATTTTGGTGACTATTTTAACCTAGCCCGCACAGCTGTCAACAAAGCAGCTGCTCCAAACCCAAGCCAAACAGAAAAAGCGTTCCATAAGTGCTGACACAACTCCTTAAAGTTCAAAGATGAGATAGTGACGTGCAGACTCTAAGAAGGATTTTTGTGATGGAGTCAAAAAGGAGCAGAAGAAATTAAAAAAATGTTTCAAACTAAGAGTTACTTTATAAAAAGGAGGCAGAATATCTTCTTTAAAAACATTAAAAACCCAACTTAAAATAGGAGTTGGGAAGCGATTCCATACTTAACAATCTTGACAAACTTGACAGGCAGCTGAAGACCTAAGCAATTTACAACATTCTTCACACTTCATGGCAGCAAATTAAGATTGATGTCTCAACTACACAGGAATAATTTCAGGTAAAATCAAAGATCTCCTAGATCCTGTGAAATGGCAGATCTGAAATGACAGATCCTAAAATGTCAAGAACAGAGAATACATTTCACTCCAGGGAAGATTAAACAGTGCATGTTTTAGCTATACATTTATAACATTATTTTTATTAAAGTCTGCTTGTACATATACATGTTAAGAAAGATAAATAAAATAATAATCACGGTTTATAGAGAAATTGCCATATTAGCTCTAATCCTGATAGATTATCTTATATTCAATAATATCCTAATGTATTCATCTTAACATAACCTCTTTCATCTCTAATCCAACCTCTACCTTCAGAAAACAGCCCTGTCTTGACTATGACAGAACTGAGGCTCAGACAAGGTAAGTCGCCTGCTGGATGGTGCTCAGTCCAGACTCACCCCTGGCGGATAGACCTTCCCTTCCAGAAGAACCGTGCAAAGAGCACCCATGAACAGTGCCCGCCTTCATGACACACAGCCTCTCTGATGCTGCTGGCCTGCTTCTCTCTCCTTTCTCTCTTTACACTAGTGTCACCTAGCACTGACTTCCTGACCCACAGTCTGCAATACCATAGCTCAATGACACCCACCATTCAAAACGGCCTTTCTACGAGACAATGCACTTTGTGTTCTCAGAGGTGAATTAACAAAAGCACTTCTAGGACACAGCCTCTTCACCAGCTAGGGTCTACCCGACTGCAGGCTGGAGGCAGCCTGGGCCATCGTCAGTTAAGTAGGCTACTTTAATGTGGGCGAGTTCTCGCTAAGAATTCTTTGGATGCCAGATACAATGCACACCAAATACACATGTGAACCACATACTCCAAGACAATACTCATGGACTACTAAACCTTGGAAGCTTATTGAGCTGTTTATGAGGCATTAAAGCCGTGATACTGTGCTCAGGGTATTCACAAGTGAGTGGTGCCGTGCTCAGCTCTAAGAACCATCGCCAGGCATATCTGCAAAAAGCCTGGCAGAAGAGCACAGTTGTAAGATTTAAAGGCTCCACTAGCCGAAATGCTTACAATCTGTTTGTTTATAAGCCAAGCAGATAGGGAGAGGTGATGTTGCAATGTTGACACTTTCTTTAAATGTCTGCCTGAGTGTTTGATGTGGTTTTCATCTGATAAAAGACCTTCCTTACACCTCATGACTCAGCTTATTCATTAACCAGTGAAACCCAGGAGGAGAGGAGGGAAATCAGAGAGAAGGAGAATGACGCTTATCAGCCCAACTGTGCAGAGCTGTGTCACCTGCGGTCACTGGCAAGCTGACATATTACCCCTGGGAAAAAGAATCAATCCCCAAAGGGGCCTCTTCCAACCCACTGAGGAAGGAGTCACAGAAACTCCACATAAACTTTAAAGGGGCAACTCTGTGGTCCCCTTTAACTATTCCTGACCACAGGACGGCTCTGGAACCACTCAGCGCTCCCACGAGGGTGCCCTGAAGCTACCCTATGAACAAGGGTCCCTGCCTGACCCTGCCTTTCGTCCCTTGCCCGCTCCCCACCATCCACAGATGTGGAAATTCCAAAATCTGCATCAAACGTCAACAGGCCTCTTCAGTGTCCCCAGGACACCCCACACAGGAGCTGCCACCACCAAAAAGAACTGAAAGAGTGCCCATACGAACTCCTTCAGCACTCCAGCTGTCTGCGCCATGCTTGGTGGCGCTGTACCTACGCTTCGGGGAGAGACTGGCGCTCGCTTGCCTTGAGACCGTGAAGTGTGTTGTTATCACTGGCAACTTCTGACTTCAGAAAAAAGCACTCAGCAAGAGTCATACGCTTCTCCAAGGGGAAATGAACAGTGATGAGGCTCCTTTTATTTCCCACATTGATTGTACTCTGCCTTTACAGAGACAACATGGCCGATGACTAACTTTTTTCACTGGCGCATCCCATCTGTAAGGGATACCAAGGATCCGAAAGGGTGGTGTGAAACTATGTACGGTTATTTTGATTTTAAAGTCCAATCCCATTTGGTAGTTAACACATTCATTCTATATTTGTATTATTTTTCTCCTTTTAAATGATCAATCACTCTGCTAAAGTCTGCATGATTTTAGGAAGCCGGCTCCACCTCTTTATTTTCTTCTGTAAGTTCCCCACAGGAGGCCATGGCTGCAGGATTACATCAGAATGTCAGCTGTGTGAGGAGCAGAAGCCTGCCTGGTGTTCTTCTCTTGAATCAAACACATAGGTGACAGAGGGCAGGTAAAAAGCGGGGAGCAGGCGTGGAAGGGGAAGGGCAGGAGAGCAGGTCTGCAGGAGTCAGCAGAGCTGGGAGCACAGAGGAGCTCGTCCCCTTGGGTGGGGAAGTGCTTTTCCAAGGTGGCAATTCCCCACCTTCAGAGAAGTAACAAGTTCTTCACCATTCCCTCCCACATATTTAAATCCTGTGCCAGCAGAATCAGATTTTTTTAAGTGATAAGGGTGTTGTTCATTCCTATCTCAAGTGGTTAATGTCTCTAAACTTGCTCTAAAAACACATATTTTTTTTCCTAAAGAAAAATTAACATAGATCTCATTAACACAGATCTCTTTGTCTATTTAGGCAGCCCATGAAAAAGCAACTGGTTGGAAAGAAGAGTCAAGTCTTACATTTAAAAACATTTATACGAAAAAAAAAAAAAAGAACACAGTGGCAAGTGCTGATACTGCTACCCCTCAGAGTGTTCTGGAATACGGCTAACGTTCCCTCTCACAATTCCCAGTTGCTCTAGGGTTCCCAACCTAAATAGTCAACACAAATTAAGAAACTGAAAAACAACTTAAAAAGTCACGCAGCAGAAAACAGAATGCTTTCTGATGGTTCATGGTGCGGTCGTGGATTTTAAAAAGCCCTCTCGGCCTTTATTCCTCCCAAGAAAACACCTACACTTTACGACCGCAGTCCCGCTTCGCCTGCCTCTGACACTGGCAGAGACGGACTTTAAAGTCTGCAGCCCAGTCCTGAGCCCTCAGCATGTTTACTTAATGAATGAATTGGCTTCCGCTGCCTTTGCAGTGTTACCGTGCGATTTTAATGAAGAAGCATCTGAGTGTCTGACAGCACCCTCCTGGGCCCCGCAATGGAGCTGCACAAATGCTATTTTTCCGAGAGCACACAGGCAACGCCCTGTGCCCCGTGCCCGGTTAGAGCAGTATCAGAGGCCTCCCAGCAGGAACAGAAACAGCCAGGCTGGCCTCTGAGGCCACCTCTGGATCGTGCTGTCACCACCAAGTCAGCAGCAAGGAGACGCAGGGCTAGTGTCTCCCACTGCATAACCCCCTCAGTGAAAGCATCCACAGGACTGAATCACGATAATTCAATCATTCTAATAAAAATGACATGACATATTTTCAATCCCTAATTCCCCTCAGGACTTGACTGGGGAGTCACACTGTCCGAGTCAAACTGTCCGTCTTCCACCCTGAAGTGATACAGAATGAGAAGAGCAGAGAAAGCAAATGTTAAACGCAGGCATGGAAGATAAAGAATGTCAGCTTGCAGAGTCAAGCTTGTCTCCCCAGCCCACTGGGCCTCTGAAGGAAGGGTCAGCCAGGTGCTGAGGGGCATCTGGGTGAAGGAGGGGGAGAAAGCTTGCATGTACACTGGGAGGCCAGGTGCCAGGCCACTTCCACCCAGGCAGGAGTGAGGCTCCTCGGCGGGCTCATGCCTTCTCTCTCCCAGCCTCAGCCCGGCTCCTCTCTTTGCAGTCTCTCCCCACCAACAAGCTCAACAGAAGGGACGGAGAAACAGCTAGGAATGTCGCCAGAAAGACAGAGCAGGTACACGCCGGTGGGGCCCACACCCTCTCCCCATGTCCAGCCAGAGGGTAGTTCACTGCCTACTGCTGCCACTGGATGCAGGGAGGAGGTCCTCTGTTGGCCTTGCTAATAAATGCTTGGCTTATTTAAAAGAATGTTTGATGGATTCATGATTTATCAGTTTAACAAATACCATCTGAGCAGGGTGCGGCATGGAATGAGTCAGTATGCACTTGGGTGGCCGGTCCCACTGCTGGGCAGCACTTAACCCCTCTGGGCACTGTTCTCACTGCACCCTCCTCTCTGTGCCACAGTGGGAGGCCAGGGGCCTTCATTAAAAATTACTCTTGCAAACTCCCTCTGGGACGTCGCACTGGCGTCCAGCACAGTCGTCCTCCCTCCACCGTCAGGGCGCACCGCCGTTTCTTCTCGCACACCCGGGGAGGCCTGTATTCACACGGAAAAGCAGGTCACGCCACCATCTCATCCCTTGATACACTTTCACAGGGCATCACCCGCACAACCAGATCAGCCCTGAAAAAGCATTTCCCCAGATGAGCACATCTGAGTCACACAGATGACGTTTTATGATGCCGCTCTGACAGGAGCCTATTGACTCTCCAGCCTGGGCCTTGTGCCTGTCCTCTGATCACATACCCATGCTGGGGCTTTGAAGACAAAATAGGCTTTTGTCATTTTATATCACCAGTGGTATTTCTCCAGGAGAGACACCTCACATGGCTATTTTTCCTGCTTTTCTACAAACCCAGGCTGCAGTGACTACCAGCCACCAAGGATGTACAGCTTACCTTCCAGAGCATGAGTTTTACGCAGATCAGGAAGGAAAAGCTAAATAAATAATCTGGTAATTTCAAACATTTTAATATTAAAGTAAAATGAATGCATTATAGAGTAGAATTTTTTAATTTTCAAGAACGGTTTAAATAAAACACAAGACGGGCAGAGAAATTCCACCGTGTGCTCCACTCTTCTCTCCCCGCTCTGTCCGGTCTGTGGTCCTTCGGTGTCAGGAGTACGGAGGGGCGTCTCCTTCCACAGTCGCCCTCGGTAAGCAAGAGCCGCAGGGATCGCCAAGTGTCCGAGTAAGAGACCCGGGGGGAGAGGAAAGCCCTGCCTGCCTTCTCGCGGCACGGTGCCAACCACAGCGTCCGCGGAGAGCAGTCGATACCGTCTGTAGGCAGGTCCACGCGCGACACTCACTGAGCCCCTAGGAAGTCTTTGTGGTTTAAAGCGATCCTGGAAAGAGCTGGCTGGTGTGAGAAAAGGATAATACGATGCCTGTGCTTTCCAGCAGAGGTGGCAGAAACGGATGAGCTGCGTATAAACGAGGGACAATGAGGGCGGAGGGGGCACACTCGCGGGCCACATCGATCCAGCGCAGAGAGCTTATCATGCAGCTCCCTGCCCTGCACACCTGTGGACACAGCGGGGAGGACCCTGCCTCAGTCGCCCGACGAGTACGGCTGGGCCTCGGCGCAGTGGTCCCCTTGCCCCTTCAGCCTGCCTAGACAATGGTCTGCACAAGGGCCTGGGAGAGAGCACAGGTCAGCGGCACGGAGCTCTGTGGCCGTCTCCTGAGGGACATCCCAGGAGTGCCGATGCCACCGGCTCTGCCACCTCACTGTGTAGGGCAGAAAACTGGATTCTGCTGAATGACTCGCCCACATTCTGCAACCAGTATAAGGAGAGGAACTGGCTTTCAAACCCAAGTCATTTCAGTCATTCTCTCCCCACATGGAGAACAATGTCAAGGAAACTACTGAGCACTGAGCGCCCACTCTTCTGCTAGCTCCTCTCCCACACAGGGAACACGGGGCCACAGCGTCAAGTCTTTCTCTGCTCCTTCTTCAGCGGACAGGCTGCCCGTGGCTGCTCTGTGTAAAGGCGAGAGGCTTAGAGAGACCCACATTCCTCGACCTAGAACTTAATTCCTCTTTTAGAAAACCATTCTGTGAAAACAAGCTGGAATGAGGACTAATTTTCAGTGCACAAAGATGGTGGAAGATCAAACACACATGTTTAAAACCACAAACAGAAGACTTTTAAATGATTGACAGTAGGGGAATAGCTAAATAATTATGCCATTCAAATTCATTGAAATTATACTTTTCAGGAGATCATAGCCAAACAACAGTCAACAGGTTGTCTGACGAGTTATTTGGAGAAAGAGAAACCTGAACGCCTATCTCACAGATTACATCACTGACTCAGTCAATAAATGTCTCTGGTCACCTACTGTGTGCCACGTACTACTTTAGGCATTGAGAGCACATTAAAGACACACATATTTGCCTTCCTAGATGGTAGCTATATGGACGCATTCACTCTGAGACCATTCAAGGAGCAGTGTATTTATGATGGGGGGGGTGAAGGGAGAGCCTCACTTCGTGGAGTTCACATCCCACAGGCACACTGAACACAAGAGTAAAATGCACTGTTACACATGGTACGAAGAAGAAAAAGAAACAGAGGTGTTAAGATGAACTAAGGTGCAGGTTCACATGGCTGGGATGCAGACCACGTAAAGCCCAAGGCCCCTGGCTCGGGGCCCAGGATCGGGGGATAAAGAAAAACACCACTGAAGTGATCGGGGAACCCTTACTGCTAGAGCTGCCAATTAAAAATACAGGACTCCAAGTGAAAGATAAACTTCAGAGAGGCAACAAACCATTTTTTTTAGTGTAAGTATTTTCTGTAAAATATTTGGGCCACACTTATTTATAAGCTATATCTGACAACCCTATTTACTGCTATGGTAGCATTTGAGTAGAACTCATTCCTGATATATTCAATACTTAATGCTTCTAAATAGGACACCAAAGGCAGAGATTCTAAAAGAATATATTGATAGTTGATGGAAAAATGTAAAGCTGTGGAATAACAAAATAAACTATACTAAGAGGTTTACAACAAATTGAGACAAATATTTACAAAATATAAAACCCAGAATTAATTTCACATTTAGTTTCTTCTGCCAAGTGAAGGAATTTCAGTCTTTTCTGAAGATTTAAAAACAATGTCTAGCATCTAATAACTAATGGCTTGATGAATGTTAGAAATGAGTAAGAGTCATAATAAAAGGGTACTGACAGATCAATTAACAAAGCAAAATTCACAACGTAAGAACCAATTAACTTTTTCAAAATAATTCTAGCCCTGCTTTGACAATACATAAATGAAAATTTGAATGACACCCTTGGAGGAGTATCACCCATAGAGTATAATTAATTACAAAGGGGAAAAGCTACAATGGAAAAATCCACGGCCACCACTAAACTAAATCAAATGAAACATTAGCAATGAAACTGCCAGCATGTGCCTTTCTGTGTGATGCCCGGTGAACACATCATCTATCTGATACTCTTGCCACAACTATTTCATCTGAATCTTATCGTGAGACAGGCAAGTTCAAACTGAAGGACACTGCAAAACAACAAGCGGCCTGAACGCTGCAAAGCGAATCGGCGCTGGCACGCCTCGGTGGCGTGCAGTTGGGTCCACTGCTTCCGGCTGGGCAGAATCCACATACATCCCAGGACCTGGGTTTGTAGGGGGAGAAGGGGCACCACCGAGAAGTACAACTAAATAAAATAAAGTGCTTCCTCCTCCTCTCTTTTCCTGCCTGCCTACTGGCCTTCGTTCCTGCCTGCATCTTTCTTTTAAAAAAACAAACAAATCAGCGTTACGAAAAGCAAGAAAAGGTTGGAGAACTCTTCTAGAAGAAAGGAGACAAAAGAGCTGCAATAAGTAAATGTAATACAGGATTTTAGCTGAATCGTGGATCAAAAAATAAAAATAAAAAACTATAATGAGACATTATGGGGAATGTCTGATTATGACCTGAACATCAAATCATACCGAAATCACCAATTTTCTACAATTAAAATATAATACATGCATGTGTGTTCATATCTGTATATATCATGGACTCGCATGTATATGGATTCAAATGTGTGCGTGAACACTTAAAGACAAGGAGCAGATGTGATGAGATGCTGCCAACTTATCTATGGGTTTGAAAGTTTTCAAAATAAAAAGGTGGAAAAATAGCCATAAATAAGAAAACAAATCGCATGAAGTCCAACTGTAAAAAAATGAAAATAGACTCCCTATAGCTTAGGCAGCTAAGATGTAGGCTATGAAAGTCATGGAGCTGAGTTTAAGACCCAGAGCTGGGAAAAAATAAACAAATAAATGTAAACATCAAAATCATAATTAAAAAAAAAAAGTTGAACAGATAAAATAGCTTAAAAAAAGAAAATACGTTCTCTTTCAGAAATCAAAGAAATGCTGGGAAGAATGGTTCTAAAGACTGATACCTAATGCTGGATGAATTATAAATGAATATAAGCTGTATAGAGGGCACTCTGACAATACAGGAAAAATTCTGACTTTTTAAACGTTTTTAAAAACCAGTTCTCTGGCTCTATCATGCTATGGACAGAGGCCAAGTGAAATTCCAAAGACTTGCAATTTTGCATTTGGAGTTGCTTTCTTCAAATAAAATTCTTACCAAAGAGGTTGAAAAGTAATGTTCATAGCATTAAAAATGAAAAATAACTTCAAAATTCTGTAACAAGAATATTGTTAAGCAAATTGTGGGATACTGACTTCATGACTTATTTAACTAATGGAGACAGTTAAAATGTTTTCAAAGAGTATAAAAAACCTGAGAAAATGTCTTAACTACTAATGAAGAAAACTGAAACCTAAAGTTCTATCTCTAGCATGACTATGGTCACATAAGAGAGACAAAATCCTTGAAGAAAATATACCAGAATGATATTATCAAGATTATTGCAAAAAAACCTACTACTTTAAAAAAAGAAACTTTATTTCTAGGCAATTATTTACTTTATTTTGAGTGTGTGTTTCTCTCTATTTCTGTATAGACCATGTAGCTGGCTCTATTTTTAGAAAGACAAAGAAAACTGGCATTCTTAGACTCAGAATCCAGTAAAAGGCTTGTTATTTCCATACCCGCAATTAGATGATCAGAACGCTGAGTGCAGGGGACACTTGTTTATATTCCACCATGCTATACTTCGTAAGAACCCAGGGAGTCCTGTTTTAAAAGACTATTTCTGCTCTTTTTAGCACCAGGGGAGTAAGTGGAAGAAGATGTGAGTGTGCAGGCAGAGATGCAAAGCAGATGAGGCAGAGATTCGAGTCAACTGGCAGCCTGGTGTCCACGGAAGCCCAAGGAGCCGAAGTGGGAGTGCCGAGGCCGGGGACAAGAGGGTGGACTGTTGGCCTGCATCACATGTCCAGAACCTGTTCCGGTGGTTGGAGAACATCCGTTGCTATCTGATTGCCACAACCGCATCAGAGACCCACCTTGCTCAGACCAAAACCGCCCTTTTTGGTCCTCTGCCCTCGACCTGTGACCTCCTGGAAGAGTTCATTTCTCAGTTGCGGTTAACAGAACACGTGTACAATAAATCACTCCCTCTGCGAGCATACGGAAGAAAAAATTATTTTCAAAATAAAAAGAAAACGTTTTCACTGGCCATAATAATTTTTGAAAATTATAAAGAAAGTTTATAAGTTATGGATATATTTAAATATATTATTAAAATGCTAACATGTTGATGTGCCATGATGGAGAAGCGGTTTGGTCAGCCGCCTTTGGTTGGCACAGTCCACATGCATCACAGTCCCCAGCTGGCATCCAGGGGTTGGGAGGAACAATTAAGATGTATAACTAAAAAAAAATAATAGTAAAGTGCTTCTTCTTCCTTTTTCTTCCTGCCTGCCTGTGCTCCCCTTTATTCCTGCCTGCACCTTTCCTTTAAATAAAAAGAAAAAAGCTAAAGCTATACTAAAAAGAAATGATTCAATGTCAACAAAGACCAAATAAAGTTCTCTGAAAAAGAGTAGTCTCAATATTTTATTTAATAAGTTTGGTATGTGGCTATTCCTAAACCTCAGAAGTCTAGGCTGAACCAAGATTCCACATTCATTTCACCTAAAACTATAGACTTTCAGGACACCTGGCAGGGTTCTCAGCTAAGCCTCAGACATGAATTTGGGATGGAGCTCAGGAGCCTCCAGACACCTGGTGGGGCGGAGGCTAGGGATTTTGGGTCCAGCTGTGGAGGCAGCCAGAGGCGGGCCCAGTGGACCTGAGACACGGAATCATGGAGGGCTGCCCTGGGAAGGGGTGAAAGGAGAGCCAGCGCACAGGGAGCTGAGCTGGAGCCCCCGCAGTGAAATTGCTCCAGGTGCAGCCATAAGCGCAAATCAGCCAAAGAGCTCAAACCCCTCCCACAACCATTTCACACCAGAGTCTGGGGTTCACTGAGAGGAAATCCCGCTCACCACACAGCCGCCCACTGGAAATCCCGCTTGTCAGGTGCCCCCCCTGGAATGCAGTGAGAAAGCAGTGCCAAGTCTCAACGCTACCCGCTGGCGCCACCTTGTGAGTAGAGGCGACATTGCAGCCTGATTGCCAATCCTGGGCAGTCAAACCTATGTAATATCAGGGAAACCGAACCCTCAGAAACACGAATCGAATGCCGAATAGAGACAAAGGCACAGAGAAATACACATGAAATGATGGATCCAATCAGAAACCCAGGGGAAAATCTGAATACAGCAGACGTATGTAAATTACTGGGTGAGGATTTTAAGGTAATGGTGACTGGTATACTCATGGGAACCAGAAATCACTAGAGGCAGGAAACAAGAATGTCAGGAAGGAAAGAGAAGAATTAAAACAAGATAGCAAACGGGTAAGAGACACGATGGCTGAATTAAAGAACTCAATAGAGGGGCTCAACAATAGGATGGATGAAGCTTCCAATAGAATCAGTGATCGGGAAGACAGGACAGAAGAACTCAATCAAGCAAACCAGCAAAGAGGTCAAAAAATTCAAATAACTGAAGACAGCATTCAAGACCTTTGGGATAACATCAAAACGAACAACATTCACATCATAGGGGTCCCAGAGGAAGAGAGAGAAAAGGGGACAGAAATCACATTTGAAGAAATAATAGATGAGAACTTCCCCAATTTGAAAAATGAAGCAAGCCTCCAGAACCAGGAAGCTCAAAGAGTTCCTAATAAAAGAAACTCAAAGAGAAATACACCTAGACACATCATCACTAAAATGTCAAAAACACAAGATAAAGAAAGATCATTAAAAGCAGCCAGAGAAAAACATGTCACATACAGAGGAACCCCCATAAGACTGTCAGCGGACTTCTCACATGAAACTCTGCAGGTCAGAAGGGAATGGCAGAATATATTCAAAGTGCTGAAAGAAAAGGAGTTTCAACCTAGGATACTACATCCGGCAAGATCATCATTCAGAACTGGAGGAATGATAAAAACCTTTTCTGACAAGCAAAAGTTAAAGGAGTTTATTGCCACAACACCAGCTTTTCAAAAAATATTAAAAGATGCTCTATAAAGCGTAAAGAAACCACACATAAAAACAGTCAGACAGTAAATACACCATGGTGGGTGTCATCTGCCAGCCTGGATCACATTAAAACCTCCAGCACAGTTTCTTGCTTCCAGTCCTTGTTCATCAGTACAACTCATCAACAACCCGGTGGAAGTGTCCCTTTCTTGCTTGCAAGCTTCTGTGTACTTTCCATGAACTAGTCCTGACCCAGGACAACACAGTGACTTTCTTCACCACCAGTGGACAACAACTACACCTTCTCCAGATGGCAAGAATCCCAACCTCAGGGAGAGGTTCCATCTTTTCAACATCTTTTCCTTCGATACTCAGCACTCATTTCCAGGGTGCATTTTAGAGTACTCAACCCCTTTATGGTTAGTGTCCTGATGTAACACAATTATATGTAAACTTCCCATGCTTTCATTTAAAAAAACTGTGAAAAAATAAAAACTAAATTAGCAATTAAAAAAATAAAACTATAGGCTTAAGAGAACAGAGTTATCACAAACGGAATGGAGATTCCTGTATCATTTCTAAATGTATGCAAATCAACATCTTAAGCTGACAGTTTCCAACATTTGATAACATTTAAAAATGATTCTTGGATGGATACTGTTCTAATAAAATTATTCTGCAAAACCAAAGGGCAACATTTTTAATGGCAAAATTTCTAGAGAACAAGCTAAATTATAAATAAAACTATCCTGAGAAATGGAACTACTTGGGGGGAATTTGCCATGGAGCAAGGAACCTCTCCTATAAGGTTACAGTAGATGCTTTTGACTCATGGTAAATAACTTGTCTGAGAGGTTGCCAAAGGAAAGATGCAAAAATGTGTCAATCTGTTTGTTCCACCCTGATGGATGCCCACACAAAGACATCGCCACATGATGGGCACCCTGCCTCCCAGCCGGCATCTTGTGGGTGCAATCACTGAGCTGGCCCTGCTGGTGCCCAGAAGGCACGGTGTACTGCAGTTACTCAATGGGGGGGCAGAGCAAAGGAGAAATGATTGATTCCATAAATGTGATCCACTGAATGATTACTTAGTAACTTTTTCTTCAGCAATGAACAAATTATGTTAAAATGTCATCCATATAGTGAAGCAGTACAATAGTCAATCCATTTCTAGGTGAAGAGATATTTGGGGGACAAAGATTTTAAACCCGAAAATCTACCCACTAAGTAAAAGATACCAAATTATAAAAATAAATCCATATCATCATCACTATTTAAAACCCATGTACATCAAGCTCTAAACTTGGTTAAATTATTATCAATATCCAAGAGCATCTGAAAAATGTTTATTTGTAATGTGTAACATTGACATTAACTCAGGCATGTTAGGGCTAAATGTATTAGAAGAAATTACAGAGATTTTTTAGCTGCAGAAAAAAATAAATGAAAGCCTACAGAGGTCACTGATTTAGGGAGATGTTTGCTTCAGATGAATAAGTACAATTTTCCAACCCTTGGAGATGTGCATCTATTTTTGAGGAAATGAACAGTGGACTTCTTTAGTAGGAGAATTTGGTCAAGTAGCCTTTGTTACTTCTGGTCCCTAAGAAATGGGTTTCATAACTCATCAGAGTTGAGATATGTAACTTATCTACTAACATAGTCCTAATTGTTTTCTTTCAGTAAAGAGTTCTAAACTGCAGCCAGAGTAAACAAATAAACACCGCCCAACAAAACAATGACAAAAACAACTAGCAAAAACATTCCTATTCAGAAAGGATTCCCAGAATACCCAGTGATAACTAATTTAACCTGGTCGAGCAGCTGAGGCATTTCAAGCATCTCTGCAATCTAAGACTCTCCAAGAAGGGTGGAGGATGCAGGCTCACTTGTGTGGAAAAGGGGGAAGCTCTGCGTCATTCCTTAAAGCACGGGGTCATGAGTCCCACTAAGCAAATTTCAACAAAAACTGCTAGGAAACAGAGTGAAACAACACTGTCTCCTAAAGAGTAAACTGTCATCTAGGGTCATTTTTTATTTTAAAGAGAAGAAGGGAAGGGAAAAGTAGAATTGGAAAGAAAAAAGGCTCTGGTGGCTCAGATGCTAAGTCTCTGCCTGAGGCACAGACCATGCAGAGCCCAAGGACCTGGGTTCACATCCTGGGGCAGCGGGTGGGGACGTGAAGGAGAACAATCAAGATGAACCATGGTCAAATAAATACAAGGCTTCTCTCTCTCCCTGTCTGCCTGGCTGCTCACCTTCATTCCTGTCTGTACCTTTCCTTAAAAAAATAAGATAAAAATAAGGGAAGGAGAAAGAGAAGAAAGCACTTTTATTTATTTTTTGATTATTTCCCTAAGACCCAGTCCATACCCAGCCGCCAGCTCAGTGTCTGAGCCACCAGGGTGCACCAAGGGGGCATTATTTTAATCAATACATATACAATATCCAACTTAACCAGTACTGTAGTTTTCTGTCATTTTCACAAATTCTAGGTGGGGAAATGGAGGCTGGGGAAATTATTGGGTGTCATTAAGTGCTTGTGTACAATCATACATTATGTAGGGCTTATCACAATATTCATCTTTAAGAGCACAAGTAAAGAAAAAAATATTTATTTTTATGATTGAAGAGAAGGAAGAGGAGGAAGGAGATCAAAACCTTAAAGAGAGAAAAAACAAACAAACCAACTGCTTATTGATTTTAAAGGACAAATAAGGAAACCCAAACCCTCACCTGGACTTAGGTTTCTTAATCTCTCATTCTGCTTTTCAAAGACCACACCAGGTCACTTTAAGCCTAGGTCTCCATTGATCAGGGCAGCAGACCATCCAACTACCACTGTCCTGGGTCATGGTGTTTTGACTTTGCTATGCAGACAGTGCTTAACATCTGGTCAAGCCAGCTCTTCTGTTAATGCTAAAGTAGGACGCAGGAAAGACAGATAAAAGGAGGGAAAAATCTAATATAGACAGCAGAAAATGTGGGGAAAAACAAAGCCACTGGCATACCTGGTGGAGTCACAGTTGAATCCACCATCTCTGGCCAAGCACAGTCCACGTACATCCCAAAGATGGGGGTATGGGTGGGGGCTACCAAGATGAAGAGCCACTGAGAGAAAAAAAGTTTCAACAATGTCAAAGTTCTTCACGCCACCCAACCATGTAATTGCTCACTAAAGGTAGTTTCTGGATCAGATCCTGTTTCAAAGAGTCCCGAGAACACATAAATAGAAAGCACACGTGTGTATTCCTCTGGTATCTCCAATCTATGCAAGCATTTCCTTTAAATTGTACTTCAGTCTTCCCTTACTAGTTTTCTTTTAAACAAGCCCACTGCTAGCTCAAAGCCCCAAACATACAGCTTACTAATCTCCATGAGTTGACACAGGCTGATAAATCCAAGGTCTCCTTATCGTTTCAAGGTCAAAGGCAGGACAGCTGGGCTTGTTCTAGGGACAGGGTCTCTACCCTGCACTCTTAATATCCCACTCAGAAATGAATGCTGTTCACAAAGAAGGAAAGAGTGTCTAGACGTAGTAACATAAATCTATTTCCACTGCTGAGAAAATCCAAAGCCATATTGTATTTGATGGCTTGTTAAAAAAAAATTTACTAGGAAAGTATTAGCAGCAGACAGATTCCAACATTAGTCAGAGAGGGTACCTAAAAAACACTACATCATACATAACAGAAGCCTGAATCAACGTGCTGAAATCATGACAAAAATATGAGACTCTGATATCTTTGACTGTCCTCTGAAGAAAGATGAATCTGTATGATTCGATGAGGAAGAGGATGAGAAGGAAGGAGATTAAAGCTTTAAGGAGAAAGAAAACAACTGCTTATTGATTTTAAAGGACAAAAAAGGAAACCCAAACCTTCACCTGGACTCAGTTTCTTAATCTCTCATTCTGCTTTTGCAAAACGATTAGGTTTAGCAGACTCAAGTTGCAATCCATGTACCAAACAGGGCAAATCCATCTAAAAAGTAATTCCGGAAAGTCTTTAAGATTTAAAAATAAGGGATTTTCCCTTCTCCTTTTGGAAGGCATGAATTAAAGTGTCATTAATTGCGTACAAAACCCAGGAAGTGGGCACGCCCTTGCACAGTGGTGGCAGCACAGGCTGGGAACTTGGAGCTGCCCGCTGAATGGTCGCTCTTACCTGCGGAGGGGAAGATGAAATCATGTGACTTACTGGCCAACCATAGTCCACATAATCCCAAGGACCCAGGCTCACAATCCAGGTCCACAGGGAACAACCAAGATGAATGATTAAATAAAAATCAGAGTTTCTTTCTCCTTTCTCTTCCTAACTGCCTGCCTCTGCCTTCATTCTTGCCTGCACCTTCCTTTAAAAAACAAACAAAAACAAAACACCCAATAAGTCAAATGATTTTATCTTCCCTTCTATAGGAAAAAGCTACCACTTAGCTGTGCATTTCCAAGTGCGAAGCCTGTGCTAAATATCATGGGGAACCAGAGGCATCCCATTCATCCTCATTCACCCTGGGAGGCCTACAACAAAAAAGCTACTGCAATGGGGCTGACTCAACTGGGAGGAGGCTCAATGACTGGGTACAGAAGGTTGAACAAAGTACTATTTCAGCTTTGTTTTACACAGCAGGAAACTTCAGTTCAGAAAGCCTGGATAAGTAATTGATCAACATCACACAGCTCATCAGAACCAGGCCCCAGAAATCAAAGTGACACCTATGAACTTGAAAAGGCCTGCACTGCCTACCCAGCCTGATGGTCTCTGACACTTTGTTATTCATGCGCTTCTATAAAACCTCTGTGGGTGCAACTAGCAATCAAAGCTGTCAACTTGTATATTTTAAACTTTTTTTTCTTTCAGTTTTAATTCTTACAATTAAAAGCTTCTCTTCCAGGAGCACTTAAAAATATTTGCAGAACTTCAACAAATTGAGCTATTCAAAACAAAAACATCACAGTACTCTAATCTTGCTGTAGAGCACAAACATAACAATGCACTATACACACATTCATTTCAGCTCAGATTTTTCAGAATCCCTAGGAGGGAACCACTCATAGGTCATGGCGGGTAGGTAATCCATTAGTTTGACTGGTAATCATTAGTTGTGTGCTGGCTGTCCTATAAAATCCTGTGTTTATTACCCACAATGTGATATGACCTATTGTCTGAGCTGTGGTTCAAGCCAGGTGGCTGTGAACCAGCGCTAGTTTCCAGATAGTTCGAGAGTAAAATCTGCACCTCGCCTAAAAGAAAGCCCCGCTTGACATGGCCCTACCCAGCCTCTACTTCCCTGCTCACCCGCTCCCATGCGGTGCTCCTGCTGCATTGCCTTCCAGCAATTCGGAGACTCAAACCTGTCACTTTCACTCCCTGAGAAAGACAGGCCGCTGAGTCTTTGAACAGGGAGCTTCATCTGCCTAGAATGCTCCTCATGTTTTCACTTCCAGACCAGAATCTCCGAACTCGGAATTCCCTGACTGCCCTAGACTAGCTGTTTCCCTGTCCTGCCCTCTCCAACAGCACTTTCCACACTCCACCGGACCACAATCCATCTCCCCCATCAGACTCCAAACGCCCAGCGAGCGCGGGGGTGCATTTCGCTCATCATGGCATCCCCGACATCGAGCTCAGGGCCTGGCACATGAGCACTCACTCAATAAACCTCATGAATGGAACAGACACGGGGGCAGGGGTACAGAGACAAAGTGGAAAACCAAGCAATCACAGAGTTTTGGAGAACAGTAAAGCCACGAAACACATAAGCTAAGGAGTGGGGATGGAAGAGTTGTTCTTAAATGGAATAAAAAGGGAAAGCATCATTAAAAATTTTGAGCAACGATTTGACAGAGGCGAGGTGAGGTGAGGGAGTGTGACTCCCTCACTGACACTGGGGAAGATTACCCCAGGGGAGGAAATATGGAGAGAAAAGGCCGAGCGCCAGGGAAGTCTGGAAAAGCAGGCACGCTGTGGGCATTCAGTAACGATCTCGTGTGAGTGAGACCGCACAGAAAAGCCAGAGAAGACCCAGCTGCTAATTATCACAGATGCCAAAGTGACGTGAAGTTTTCATCATGTAACTTCTCTGGTAATTACACACTACGTGGCCCAGGAAACAATTGTGTTTACACGTGTCCCAAATCAACACTTGGCTGTTACTTACTGTCCCCTCAAGTCAAACTTGCATTGAGCTGGTTCAGATTCCAAAATATATACTCGCTCCTGTCTCTGACTGTTCAGCCATGAGCATTTCATATGTAACTTCAGATGTAACCTATGTACTTGCAGATGCTAACTTCCTTTTTAAAAACAATGGCTTCAAAATAAACATGAAAAGACTTATGGAATTCTAAGATATGTTCCACTGCGGTTAAATTTCTAGGATGGGCAACTGAGTTCAAATAAATGTATATGAAAATATTTTATTGCCAGTGTTTCTTCAGAGGTTTTAACAGCAAACACACACACAGAGCCAAAATTAATAATAGACAAAGACTATCTTCAAATCCCATAGATAGTTGCTATTGAGAAGCAATAGAAAAAGTATCCCTTTAGTCAATGAAAGCATGCCAGAAAGAAATTCCTACAAAAGCAAGACTGGACATGCCCTGATGGAGTAGCAGTTAGGTCCACCGCCTTCAGATGAGCACAGTTCATGTATATCTCAAGGATTAGTGTTCGCATCTTGGGTTCAGGGAACAACCAATGTGAACAACTGAACTAAAAAATATAAATAAAATGCTTCCCCCTCCTCTGTCTTCCTGCCTGCTTGCCTACTCGCCTTCATTCCTCCCTGCATCTTTCTTTAAAAAAAAAAAAAAAAAAAAGGAAATTCTAACAGTAAGTGAATATTTGATGATACCAAGGTCTTAGTATTCTTAAGAACAATAATAGTATTGTGGCTATGTTTTATTTAAAAAACAAAAAGGCCATCTCTGAGAGAAACACAATGAAATACTCACAGTAAATACATGGTATCTGGAGTATACTTCAAAATAAAGCAAAATGGAAAACTGAGCTTTACCGGAGATGAAACAGGGCTGGCCATGGCAGTGGTTGAAGAGAAAGGAGGCAGAACCCAGGAGGAGTCTTATTTTCTTCTGTCTTTTTTGTGCATCTTTAAAAATTTTCCATAATAAGTCCCACCAAACCAACAAAGAGATGACAGGGGCCTCTCCCTCCTCTCCTCTCCACCCCAAATCCTCCAGAGCGTTCGGTAGCTCAAGATTCAGCACAGTATTTGCCCCTCTCTGCCTGCTGGCTTTCCAGTCTAGTTCCCCCAGCAACTCAATGACAGTGAAAAAACTGTTGGAAGCTCATTTTCACTTTTGTGGCTTTTCGGTTCTATCAAGAGTTGCTATAACCAAACACTTTGGCAAACCTAAATATTTCCTTCTCTTTTCATATGAAAATGAAAATAGAGTACTTGGCATACAACAGACTAAGTTCTTTCTATTTTTTTTTTCCAGAATAATTAAAATGAGACCTAAGTATCAGCTAATATATTGAATTTTGGCTCCTTGGGAACTTTACACTCAAGCAGATTAGGAAATTCAAGTAATAAACAGAGCAAACATAACCCAAGCTCAAGCTTTTGCAGCTGTTCTCTGAAAGCAAACCAGGACTGCCAAAAAAATATCCAAAGACTGGAAGGTCCTGTCCACTCCAACCCTCGAGCCTGGCAAACATCTGACACATAGTAAAATCTAGACAGAGACACACATCAGTGAAAGAATACATGGAACCACTGAACATCAGTTCACGCCAACGGAGAAATGGTGCTGTTTTCCATTTGGAATATTCGTTTGCAAAGGAGCTAAGTCAAAGATAAACGTGACCAGCTGCTAAAAACAAGAAAAACCAACACTATCACCTAAGGAAGATCTTGAGTTACAGACACCCCTGACACCATATTAAAAGATAGTCCTCTCCAAGACGTTCAGAACTGGCCTTCCTAAGACATGTCACTTTGGCATGTGGATTATTTCAAGCTGAAATCAAACAAGACCCTGCAGGCTTACAAGAAAGTTACTATTTTTTTAAACAACCCGGAACACTGAAAATTGGGGGTTTTACCCAGAACTAGGATTTTTACCAGAAATAACCTTTCGAGTAGAGAAATCTAGTTAAAATGGTAGGATAAACATCTATACAGATGATGTGGTCTTCATCATATGAGTCCCCCTCCTCTCATGATGCCCTGGGTCCTATCCCATTCCTTAGCTCAGGATACACGCCCTTTATTTTGCCCACTGGCTTTAGAATCTCCATCCGTGGTGCGCCCTGGTGGAGTAGTGGTCTGGTCAACTGCCTTCAACAGAAGCATAGGCCACACACACCCCAAACACCTGGGTTCACATAACTAAATATAAAATGCTTCTTCCTCCTCTCTCCTCCTGCCTACCTACTCACCTTCATTCCTACCTATACCTTTCCTTAAAAAAAAAAAAAATAACGAAACAAAACAAAACAAAAAAAACCCCTGCATCCATGTAGGTTCTCCGTAGGCCTATATGAAATTTGCTTTTTTTCTCCTATTCCCCTGACGTTATTTGATGTTCCACCAGTCTGAAGACAACCCAGAAGGGTAGGAGGAATGTCCTCCCTGCTTCTACAGTAACAAGAGTGAAAAGAACTAAGAAACAGGGGAGGAGGGAGACTGAGTCAAGGCAGAAATGCAGAACTTCCTCTCATTAGAAATATATACATGTGTTATAGCAAGGAAAACCACATTTTTTTTTCCCAAGTGTAGAGCTGAGCTAAAAGGAAATAACAAAAATCCTCAGGTGTCAGGAATAAAAGAGAACTTAAGGCTAGGAATAACAGCAAGAGCAGGCTGGGGCAGCCCCGGGGGATAGAGGCCCAGCCTCCAGAGGCACAGGGACCAGACCCGGTTCAGGTCCATGGAGGGCAGGAAGCTGGAGGAGACCAGGATAAAGCTGGCAGGGAAGTGCTGTTCTCTGGGAGAAGAAAAGACTCGCCAGCTGCTCCCAGTCTGTCCCTACCTATGGCTGCGGCAGAAAGAGAAAGCCTGTAAAAGAAACCACAGTGCTGCTCTGCTCCATAGAAAAGGTACACAGTAAGGTAAACGGACCAGCTTCACCACTTAAAAGACAGATTCTCTGATTGGGAAAATACACTTGCAGACACATGCTACTCACAAAAGACTCGTCTAAAGCAACACAGAAAGGTCGGCCAACGCAAATACAAACTAAATTAAGGAAAACTTTTTATATTAAGTTATTTAGTAAAAATTGATTTCAGGGTAGAAAACAAAACTAACAACTAATAAGCATTAAATAATACCAGTAAACTACCCAAAGCAAAAACTGACAGAATTACAAAGAAAACCCAACAATTTGCAACCCAGTAGGTTTAAAAAAAAAAAAAAAATCCCAATTCTGAAGTTAAATATCAAGCAAACAAAAATAATTCCTGTTAGGTTGGCTCAGAAAGACAGGACGGTGGGCATGCCCGGCGGCCAAGCCCGGGAAAAAGGTGGATGACGTCAGAATAAGGGATGCGACCCCCACACCTGGATTCACAGGGCCAATCCCCAATCGCGACATGGGAAGCCCGCGAAATTCCTCTGCTTAAAGAGCGCGTTTTCCTTTGTTCTGGCGCGGCTTCCCCAGGCCCATTTTGCGGACTTGGGAACTTCGCCCCGGTGTTGCAGAATCCACTAATGGCCTGGCTATTCGACTTTTTTGTCTAATTGACTTTTTCTCCTCGCGGAGCCCAGAAAAACCTTACATTTTGGTGCCGAATCCTGGGAGGAGTTGATGTCTGTTTAAAGACGGCTCCTCTTCCCGCTCCACGAGGAGAGCTCATGACCATTCCTCCCAACCGAACTATGAACTAGGGTAAGTGCCACTGTCCTAATTTTTGGATCCCCACCCTCCGAATCCGGGTCCCTGAATACTGACCGAGAAACTGTTCTCACGGAAAATCGCAGCGCTGCGTCAGGGGACCCTCTGGAGAGGCTGCTCTCCTCCGTGGGGTCTGAGTTAGGAAGACGCTCCTACACTCGGATTCCCATTCTTCTGACCCGCTCAACAGACTGGGTTGCGGGCTGCCAATTCCCTATCTGTTGTTCCTTGGGGACCATAAAATGAGGGCAAGAATCCAAACTCGATCCCAGCCTTAAGCGAAAGCAGCTGATTTTCCTGTCTATTAGGCCAGGCCCGTTATACCAGCCCGACGATCGCAAGCGCTGGCAGAAGGCACTTTCGAATTTGCTACCCTAATGGCTGCAGACAGACTGGGAAGTGGCCAGAGATCCCATACATTCAGGGATTTTGGACTTTGCACTCGCACCCATACCCCTGCCGTCGGCGCTCCACTGCCAGGGTTCTCCCCGCCCACGGCGGTTCGGAGCCTGGCGGACCTTCCACACCCTCTGTTCTGGGGCTTCCTTCCTCCTCCTCTAACTCTGTAGGGGGCCTCGCCTCTCCTCCTCCTCCCCCCTCCCCCTATCACCCACAGCCGAAAAGAAAAAAACTGAAAAAGGCCGAGGATGGTCCCCAAACCCCCATCCGAGATCTGGTGAATATGGCATTTAAGGTTGTTAATAATCGGGCCCTGTGGCCGGTGGTGATGGGGGCAAAAGCCTAAAACTGGAACGGAGAGCACCCCACGTGGGGCCTGTTTCAAATGCAGCAAGCGGGGGACACTGGGCCTGCAAGTGTCCCCAACCCCAGCCGCCCAGGAAGCCTTGCCCAGACTGCCAGCAGCTTGGCCACTGGAAGGATGCTTGTCCCCTTAAGAGCTCGTCCTCGGGGTCTCCACGCGGTGAATTAGCTCAAGGCGCGAACTCGCCTCTGGCCACGTTGGAGCTGATTGGGCTTCTGAATGACGTCGTCCGCCCGGACTCGTCTATCTCCATCACCCTCGGGGAGCCCAGGGTAACGTTGCAGTTAGCGGGTAAGTCCATCTCTTTTCTCGTGGACACGGGGGCTGCTTACTCTGTTTTACCGTCTTTTTCTGGACCCCTAGTTCCTTCCCAGATCTCGGTCATGGGGGTAGACGGGACCCCATCTTGCCTCTGACGGACCCCTCCACTTAACTGTAGCCTGGACGGGTTCCCCTTTTCCCATTCCTTCCTCATCATACCTTCCTGCCCTGTTCCGCTCTTAGGAAGGGATGTCCTACAAATATTAGGTGCCACTCTCCAGCTCACTCAAGGTCACCCTCTTTCTTCTCCTTTCATCCTCCTCCTTTTAGGAGACTCAACTCCCCTTCCAGACCCGCCTATATCCCCCTCCCTTGTTAACCCTCAAGTGTGGGACACCTCTACCCCAACAGTAGCTTCCCACCACACCCCCGTCATTGTCCGCTTTAAGCAGCCTGATGTCTTCCCCTCCAAACCCCAGTCCCCCATCTCTCAAACGAACCTGAGAGGATTAAAGCCTATTATTTCTCGCCTCCTAGACAAGAAACTTCTTGTCCCTGCCAACTCACCATGTAATACCCCTATCCTCCCAGTCAAGAAACCGTCTGGAGCCTATCATCTGGTCCAAGATCTCAGACTTATCAATGAGGCAATCGTCCCTATCCACCCGGTGGTCCCCAACCCCTATACTATCCTCTCCCACATCCCTCCTAATACAACCCACTTCTCGGTACTAGACCTGAAGGATGCTTTTTTCACTATTCCTCTTCACCCAGAGTCTCAGTTTCTCTTTGCCTTTATGTGAACAGACCCTGACACGGCCTTGTCACAACAGCTCACTTGGACGGTCCTGCCACAGGGATTCAGGGACAGCCCCCACCTATTTGGTCAGGCTTTAGCCCGAGATCTGGCCTCCTGTGACCTGGGCCCTAGTAAAGTCCTCCAATATGTGGATGACCTCCTACTTTGCAGCCCCTCTCTGCAAGACTCTCAACGACAGACTGCCACCCTTCTCAACTTCCTCGCCCAAAGAGGATATCGAATTTCTCCTGATAAAGCCCAACTATCAAAGCAGCAGGTCATCTATCTTGGTCTCTCTTCTCTCTCCTACATCCTGTAGCCTTACAGCAGACCGCACCCAACTTCTCCGCAATCTCTAGCCACCTACATCAGGAGATCAGATCCTTTCCTTCTTAGGGCTGGTGGGGTTCTTTAGACACTGGGTCCCCAACTTTGCTCTATTGGCCAAGCAGCTACAACGCAGCTGAAGATACCCCCACAGGTCCCCTCATGTCTCCTAAGACGGTGCAAAAGGCCTTCGCCATTTTGCGAGACACCTTGCTCCAGGCCCCCTCCCTCAGCCTCCCAAACCCCTCTAGCCCTTTTCATCTCTTTACGGATGAGAAGCAGGGAGTTGCAATTGGGGTCCTGGCTCAGCCAGTGGGCCCAACGTAGCGCCCAGTGGCCTACCTATCAAAACAGCTTGATCAGACCCTACGTGGATGGCAGCCATGTCTCAGGGCATTGAGCGCTGCAGCGGAACTGGGAAAGGAGGCCCTAAAGCTCACCCTATGCCAACCTGTAACTGTATTCTCCTCACATCGCTTGACAGACCTATTATCCCACTGTTCTCTTTCCCTTCTCAGTCCCTCCCGTCTACAGGAATATCACCTCCTATTCATTGAAGGAACTATCCTGTCCCTCTGACTATCACCACGGCTTAACCCAGCTACCCTCCTCCCAGCCCCCACTACAGAATTAGAACCTACCCTCTCTTGCCCTGAGATGTTAGACTTCCTCAGCCAACCTCTAGACCGTGTATCTGACAAACCCTTGCCCGATTCTGATCTCATTCTATTTGTAGATGGAAGCTCAGTGCTCGGAGCCGATGGCCAAAGACGAACGGCATATGCGATAGTCACTCTGTCTGAAACCCTAGAGGCCAACAAGCTTCCCGAGGGCACTACCTCCCAGAAGGCCGAGCTCATTGCTCTCACCAGGGCTCTAATCTTGGCTAAGGGAAAAAGGGTCACAATCTATACGGACTCCAAATATGCCTTTTTAATTGTCCACAGCTACTCTGCCTTATGGAAGGAAAGGGGCTTCCTAACCACCAAAGGGTCACCGATTGTTAATGCCCCGCTAATTGCTAAGC
>RJWH01007017.1:0-45823 GCA_004363575.1 Solenodon paradoxus | reverse complement strand
AGAGAGAGAGAGAGAGAGAGAGAGAGAGAGAGGAGAGAGAGAGAGGTTGATTTTGATTAAGGAAGGAAAAGAGGGGAGGGGAGGAGTCAGCAAACGAAGGGACCAGTAGCCAGAGGCTAATTTTCAATCTTGGAAAAAACTGAGGAAAGGCTCAACTCTAAATTCAAAGTTCTTTGTGGATTATCTGAAATGTCAGTGTTGATAGTTTTTAACCTCTTTCCCTGCCCAGGCGCATAACCACTATTAACCACTAAGGTCCACTCTTTGCTGAACTCCT
The DNA here is from genome assembly GCA_004363575.1 of Solenodon paradoxus. NCBI lineage: Eukaryota > Metazoa > Chordata > Mammalia > Eulipotyphla > Solenodontidae > Solenodon > Solenodon paradoxus. The sequence continues at coordinate 45,546 of RJWH01007017.1, read as the reverse complement.
TGACCCTCTCACCCACTTGAGGCTCAATGCGCGTACACATCCAGGGCCTGGGAAACAGTGGCATTCACTCAGATGGCAGGGCCCTCTGCCCCAACATTCACCTCCTTTTGCACAACCCATCATCCCAGGAGGCTTGTCCGTGCCACATGTTGGGTAGGAAGGGGCACTGGGTTTCAAGCTCTGCCTAGTCCCATTTTTCTCAGTGCTTGGACTAGCGGGACAGACCTCTCATCCAAGCACTCACCAGTTTGCAGGGCAAAAAGCTTGTAAATAAAGGCGGTGAGCACTGAGTTTGGCAAGTGGACAAGTCAGGAGCAGAGGCGAACTGAGGGCAGGTGCTCAAAGTCTTGGTGCCAGACTGTGGCACCACTAGGAGGCAATATGTCTACTGTAGGGGCTCCAGGCAATCATCCCCCCTACTTGATCATCGCCATCTGGAAGTCAAAGGAAATCCCCAAATTCAGGAGCAGCCTTGATTCCAGAAGCTTTCTCCTATGAGGAAACAGCTGGAACTTACCCCAGGCCCTTAAGAGCCAGGTCGGGTAGTGACTGTTGAGCTCAGTCACTGGGGCTGGGGTCGGGGGGCTGAGGGGGCAGCAAAGAGAATATCTTCCCTAAGCCTGTGAATGAGCAGTCTCCCCGGAAAGAACAGGAGAGCCTGCGCAGCTGAATTTGGGAGGCCCAGAGCACCCCAGCAGCTAGACGTTCCCCATCCAGCAGGGAAAGAGTTGTCTCGTTTCTAGGCTTGCAGCCTTTGAGGAAAGAAAGAAGAGGAAAAGGTGGTGTCCACGGGGTGCACTGGAGCCCCAGCGGCCCCGGAGGAACAATGCACTGTTAAAACAGGGTGCAGCTGCTGGTCAGGGTCTCCAACCCCAGACCTCACCCTCTGGGATAATGACTCCCCAGAACTCACTTCTCCTGAGGCCATCCATCACCGCCAGGGCCCAAGCTGTCCCTCACTGCTCTGCCTGACCAGTAGTGAGCAGTCCTGGAGCCTGGTTGACCCACCTCTGTTTCGGGTCCACAGTTTCCCAAAAAAAAAAATCCATGCCTCTCTCCCCATAGCCCCTGCCTGCCCCAGATGCCAGGCAGTCACAGAAACCAGGTGACAGAATCCTGGCCTGACTCTTTGTTTGGGCACTTCCCCTCCCCCACAGTGGCAAGGCTCTTTGGACAGCCAATTGTTCTTCCCTGAGAAATTCCTCCTCCCTGACTTCGGGGAGCTGGCTGGCAAAGCCAGAGTGGAAAATCAGTGAAGCTAATGGTGTAGCAATGCAGAAGAGAGCGCCAAGAACACGGCCCTGGAGTGGCTCTGCGGCACTTGCCCAGTGTGGTCAAGCAGGACACGTGAGGCTCCTCCCTCACATTCTCTCACATGCTGTGAGGCGGTCCTCCCTGCCCCCACCTCCAGCCAGCCAGCCAGCCAGCCAGCCAGCCAGCCAGCTAGCCAGCCAGCTAACTCAGGAACACTTGCAAAGACACCCTTTCAAAGGCACTCCGGCCACCTCTCTGGGAAAGGGGATGTGGGGCAGGGCTGATGCTCTGGAGAAGCCAGTCGCTGAGCACTCTGTAGATTTCAGCAGATCTAAATCCTCCACCCGTGTGCTCAAGTGGGTCATTTAACATCACCTTTTGCTCCACGTTATTCCACTTGCTTTCTGGCAGAGGGTGAAGACTCTTCTCCTAAACAGTCGGTGTGGATTAGAAGTAAACAGGTTTCCCACAAGAAGAAATTAAGTTGAGGACAAGTGGGGTGCAGGAGTGCTCCCAGCAGCACTCCAGACACTGTCTCCCTCAGTGGGATCACAGGTTTTTCAAAACTAGTAATGAGATAACTTCCATACCTACTGGAGGCTCCCCTGCAGCAAGGCTGAAATGCATCCCCATGGGCCAAAGGTAGCAAGCAGCAGGACTCCTGGGGGGGGTTGCCTGGGGTGGCCAGGGCCCTATGACTTGGCACCACTCACTGCCTCTCCGGCACGGGTGCAGGTTTCTGCAGAACACAAAGACAAAGCCTTGCTTTGTGGTGCCCAGCATCCAGGGGGCTTGTAGCCAGAAATGGAAATGTGCGTCTTATCCATTAAGTGTAACCTCTCCCCCTGCAACGGGCCACCAGACTCCTTCAAATTGGGATCGGTGGGAGGAGCTGTAAAACCCTAGCCCATTAAATCACTTATTAGTTGCAGGTTTCTGAGCATGTAGGCAAGTGTTTGGAGACTACAAGTTCCATATTGTCCCCTCAACGCCAGGTCTGGGTTAAATATCCACGTGACTGCTGAAAAGGGGGCAAGATCCCCCACAACCAACTGTGAGAAGCAGTCTTGCAAGTAAGTACCTTTGGATCCAGCTACTTGCTCTTCCGCAAATCTGATTCTAAAAAGGAGAGAAATACACAGAAACAACCCTCCAGAGCTCCAAATGCCTCCAAGTTGGTGCTTATCTTTAGAAAGGGGCAATCAACCCCTGTGTGACCCAGCTTCAGGCCACCTATACAACCCCTCCTCCCTCAAAGCCTGATCTAAACTGAGTTCAGCCTTGAGCTCTTCGAGATCCCAAGCAAGAGAAGGGAAAGGAGAGTGAGGGAAGGGGGAGGCTGGTTTTCCTGGAACCCTTATTAAATCAACTTTCCAAGGACAGCCAGAAACACTAGCCCTCCCCATCCCTCAGGAGCATTTGCAGACTGGGGGAGGGGCTCCCAACACACACACTCTTAAAGTCTTTCAAAAGGGGAAAAGCTCTTGGTGTGAGCAGTTTTAGGTAGTCTGCTTTAAACTTTCAAATAACCTTTTTTTATACACAAAGAGTATTGTCTTTTCTGAGGATTACAACAACACTATTATTTAATAATCACAGCATCAAGACTAGACAGAAACACTTTACATTTGTGAGATACCTTATGGCTTACAAAGCATGGGGACAGATTTATTTCACTCATGACCCTCCGAGTTCTCTGAAGACGGCAGGGCCTATATTCTGCCATCACAAAGCTCAGGAGAGATGAGCCAGCCACTTGAACATGCCTCATCTAGAGGAATCTACTCAACCAAACTGCAACTGGTTCCCCAAGTCCAGTGGATTTCCACTCGTGTCCGGAGCTATTCTAAGTCTACTCATGAAACAAGTTCCACTCGATGGGGTGTCTCCCATTGGGTCTCAGGAAAAGGTACTCACATTGCCATTTATTGCTCACTGACTAGGTCACAGGTATTGTTCTAAGAGTCCAGTCTGCATTTCATGTGATATTCACAATGACCTCAGGAGCAGATGTTCATCATCAATACATTTTATAGAAGCACAGAGAGGAGGTTTCCTAAGAGCCAACAGTCAGTGAAAAGTGGGGCCAAAATTAGAAGGGAGGCAGACCAAGGAAAATTTAGACCCACGCAAATGTTTCAGTCATAATAGCCAAAAGGAGCTTAGATGTAATAGCCAAAATTATTAACAGCCCAAAATGCCATCAACAGGTAAACAGATACACATTCAGTCAATAATTCCATCACATGAAATTCTAGAACGGGTCAATCTAACCTATAGTGACAGAAAGTAGGTGGGTGGTTGCCTAGGGATAGGGCTGCAAAAAGGCCTGACAGCAAAGCGGGGACAAGGCACGTTTTGGGGTGATGGGGATGTTCCGCATCTTGATTAGGGTGGAAGTTACATGGCATGTTACCCTTACAAAAACACACTGAACTGTGCACTTATAATTGGTGTATTTTGTAGAATGTAAATTATGCCTCAATTTGATTTTTTTTAAATGGCGGTTTAGCTTTAGTCTTCACTGCCACACAGCCTCCCAACAGTCTTGCCACCTCTCCTACTCCCTCCCTCCTTCATGGAGCCTGTACTTACTTTGTCCTCATTCAGACCCTCAACCCTCACCACCCTCCTGGCTGTATCCTCCACCACCGCTGTGGCTTTCTTTGCCAGATTGGATCTACCACCACTGCAGTCTGCCACCACGCCCCCACTAAAATTCTTTATGCTTGTAGCCTTGGGTATCCCTTTCTTGCTTACTAATGCCCAGGTCTGAGATCCCAATCATTCATTTTTTCACGCTCCATTTCTGGAGAAAGAGAAAGTTAGAGAAATGTTTTTAAAAAGCACTGAGGGTTCATCATAAATTCTTCTCAAACCTCCTCCAAGCTCTTGTTGCTTTTGAAATCCCTTATCACTGTCCACACTGTGGCTGACCTGAATCTTCTCCACTCCTCACAAATTTCCTGTCCCGGTTCACTATTCTCCCTTTGTCATTGTCTCTAGTCACGAAGAGTTGACATCAGCCTATCTAAATTCATAGATTCTATGTAAACGGTGTCTCTACCAGTTTTCCTTCCTTTATAATCTCAGGACCCTCACCCTATTTCATACCCTCACTTCCTCTAGAGATTGAAAACCACCATCCAATTTGTCTTTCTGACAATAATGGTTACAGCAGCAATAACTACTAACATTCTACCTGTACAAGCTTTAACTCTGGATGAGCTCACTTAATCATTTATTATTGTGCGCATTTTAAAGATGAGCAACCTAAGGTGCAGGAATCTGTCAAAAAAAGTAATGCAGCAATTAAGTGATGGAGGGGCATTTGAACACAGGTCCATCTGACTTCTTCCCATCTATCCAAATTCAGACCTAAACTTTTTAAGACTCCCAGTATCTACCCGTGTAAGTAAGTTTACTTAGCAGGGAAGAGTGCTAACTCAATCCAGTCTTTCCCATCACTACCTACTCATTTTCCACAGACCTTATTTATCCTGCCTCAGTGCCCTTGTACATGATGTTTCTTCTGGAATGCCTTGTTTCCTCTTCCAACTATTTCAGGTGCAGTGCTCTCTGCTATCTTCTTCCTCTGCATTCCCACTGACATTGTTATGACTCCACTGTATGGTTTAAACAGTCTATCTTTTATCGAGTTACCTCTGTATTTGTCTCTCTCCAAACTGATGAAGAACTCCTTGGGGACAAAGAGGGTCTCTCTTTTTGGGTTTCCAGTATGTTCTGGCTCAGGTCTTACTTTTAGTTCTATTACTAAATACAGCATTAATCTGCCTCCTCCAACCAGTGCATCTTTTAGGAAGTTTCACATAGCCCACTTTATTTTCTCCATCACCATACAAGTGGACACATATTCATCATTCAAACAGGCTCCGACAGCCTTTAATGCAGCCACCACAAGTATACATGAGCATCTCACCCACGGCCTGCCAGCTCTACTGATGTGTCCACTCACTGAGTCACAAGTCACACTACCTTTTGGCAGCAGAAACACCGAAGTATTGGTTCTCAAAGACCCTCTAAAATCACCAGGTATCCTGTATTTGTAATCCCCATGAACTGTTTTCACAACTCCAGCAAATCCTGTGAGGACCAAGGAAAGTCCTTTCTGTTACTCATAATTCCTGATTCTCGAGCAAGCTCTACAGGCCTCACTAGCTCCCATGATCTATAATGCTCTTTGTTTCTTAGTCTTTTCAAAATTCTTCCTACAGTACTTATCCAAAGCAAACCACGTAACAGGCTTCCAAACAAGGCCTAAAGACATGGTCAAGGAAAACAAAATGGCAGGCAAGTGACCATGACTGCTGAACCTCAGTGAAGCTGTCTTTGGAACAATTTTCTAGAAGTCAGAAGTCTTTATCAAACTTCTACATCCCTGAACATCCCCTGTAGTCAGATCCAACCAAGTTCTAAATCCAAATTCATTGATCACTCATTCCCTAGGTTAGGGAGCTGGCTCTTGGGTCCTTATCAGAAACTTTTTCCAGGAAGAGAAAAGCATAAACCCATCCTGAACATGTCAGCTCTGGCAAATGGATGTCACCAGTATTTATGACCCAACCTCTGATGAAGCTGGTTAAATTTATAACCAGGCCCAAATCAGATTAGTTATCTTGGGAGTCTCATCCTACAGGATCCATCTAGTTGGTTGCTAAGTCGACCACATCACCCTGGCCCACTGTTTCCAAGGGCCAGGACTCCAGGGTGCCTTCAGCCCATGCCTACCTTGTTCTGGCAAAGTCGGGGCAGGCCTGGCAGTGCAGAGTGTGGCTGTGACCAGCACAGCCCAGAAGAGGAGGCGCTCCCAGCTCCACATCCCAGTTCTGCGGTTAGAGGTTGGTGACACAGCTCCACACCTCCATGGGGACTCCACCTTGGGTTTGATCCTCCTTTTCAAGCCAATGCTGAAGAAAAGAAAAAAAACAAAAGGTTGTGAGGGTTGGTACAGCAGAGGGTGAGCAGGGGGACGAAGGCAGGGCATGTCATCTCGTAACCCCCTATCCAGAAGAATCTCGAAGCAACGACTTGCTCTTTAAAGCACAAAGGAGAGAACTGTGGTCCTGCCTGTCACCATGTTAAATTTGAGGTTAGAGGCCTTAATGAGACAAAAGAGGGCTTCATTCACTTCTTCAACTATTTATTGAGTATGGACTATGTGCAAGCCTTGCTGGGAAAATTGTTGTGAAGTTCTCTAAGGCATGAGACCCAAGACTGTGCCAGGGAAGTAAACGGTCTCATGGAAACCTCAAATGGCTTAGTCACTTCATGGGCAAGGGCTTCAGAGAGTGCGGTGGGATGACAGGAGACTAAGAGCACTGATGACAAGCTCCTCCCCTTGCCCAGTATAAAACTTTACTACCTCAAGGGCGAACTCGCTTTAGTGAGGGAGAAAGATGTAGAATTAAGAACATGTCGAAGAGTTAAAAATAGGAGCCATGGAAGATTGTGAACCTCTCTGGGCCTATGAGGAGGAAGCGGAAGTGAACGATCCTCAGGGTTTGTTCTTTCTGTCTCTAAAAGTCTGCAGCGCAGGGATCTCAAACTTTACTAGCTTCACTTACAAACAGAACACAACTCTAACTACTTAAAAAGGGCCTTAAGAGTGTAGAACTATAAGGTGGATTCAGTTCTCCTCTCAGATCGGGTGGGTAGCAGCTGATGTCTGATAGAAATGAACTCAGAAGCAGAAGGAAAAATTCGTACAGAGGGCTCAAAGGATTCTTGCAAGGGCTGATTCGGTGATGGCTCATGCCATTAACATGTCAGCCCTGGTTAAAAGCACAGACTGCCACTCTGACACATCTCAGGTCTGGAGTGAGAACATTTAAAACAACTCCCTAGGGTCTTCAAGAACAACAGATCATTGCTGCTGAACACTGACCCAGCGATAAGACTTTCTGGGCACTGTTGGGCTCTGTGGGGGTGACCAGCCACGTCTTCCAGGTGGCTTTTGTCCTAAATACTCCAGGGAACCATCCAAGTTATTCAGAGAATCCACTTCCCCAGAACATGCCCTAATGTGGTGCTCCAGCCCTGCCTCCCCTAAGCCAGACAGGGCCCCTTGTCAGTGAGTCAGTCCAGACTGGCAGAAAACCCCTCAATTCTTGGCTTCCTTCTCATGTGCTTGCCGGTGGGAGTGTAAGAGCTACCACTAGCTCCCTCTCAAGGCTTTCCTAAAATGATCTTTCCTTAATGATCTCAAATCAAAGAAGTAAAAGTTTCTCTTTTTCTAAATTTAGGGAAAGGACTGTCAGAGACAGAAGACAATCATTACTGGGTATCTACTAGGGGCCAAGCATGCACTAGGTAAATTTTATAACTACAAAACTGCTTGGCGCGCCCTGGTGGAGTGGAGGTTAGGTGCAGTCCACGTACATCCCAGGGTTCTGGGTTCACGTCCCCCAGGGGGATATCCAAGATGAACAATTAAATAAATAAAAATGCTTCTTCCTCCTCTCTCTTCCTGCCTGCCGACCTCTGCTCTCTTTGGATGCTGCCTGCACCATTCCTTAAAAACAAGCTCTAGTGGCCTAGTGGGTTAAACCAGGCACAGTCTACATACATACCAAGCTCAAGACCTGGGGCCGGGGAGACAACAACCATTGGTGAACAACTAAAAAACGACAACAACAACAAAACCACCACATTAATGTCTCACTATAAGCTTATGGAAGGGGAGGAATTATTATTCCCCTTAAGCAATGGGGTAACAGAGATTCCAAGAGGTTCCTACTTTGCCCCAGGACATGCAGCTGGTAAGCAGTAGCACCAGGACTCTCATCTGGAGTTTCAGATGCCAGAGGACAGGGTGGGTGTCAGTGGTGGGGGATGCAAATGTGGAATGAATCAACCTCCTGCCATTAAGAAACCAAGTTGGTAAAGATGATCCAAAAGAACTCTGGAAATGGGAGAACCTCCATTTTCCACTCCTTAGCTAAACAGAAAGGTCCAGCAGCTCAAAGATGTGCCAGCTAGAACAAGGAATGGGGTACAACCCCTTGCCTGGGATAGCAGCCATGCTGACCAGGGGACATCTCTAAACCACATTCCACATCCCAAAGGTATCAGAAAGCAGGCCAGTCATTGGAAAGTTACCCTTGATAGGAACCTAAGTCCCACAGAAACTGCCAGTGATGAATGAATTTTCAGTACCCAATAGTGTCCTCTTGTAATGATTAAGGTTGTTGTCAAAGGTAGCAAACTGGGAGCCCCCACCACCTTTTGGCTACTTCATCCCCTGAAAAGCCAGCTGACCCCCTCCAGATGTGGACTGGCTGCAGACAGCCCTCTTGCACTCTGCTGATGAATGCACTTCAACTAATCTGTTGGCTTCCTACAAAAATCTCTTCCTCTCCTTTCCCCCTGGGCCTCCAGCACCACATCTGTAAAACAAAGGACATTAAGACGACCCAATCTCTGTCGCAGCGCACCCTGGTGGAAGCAGCAGTAAGGTCACTTCCAAAGGCGTCAGTTACATACCCCTGGGTTCAAGTCCTGGGTCCAGGGATTAACAGCCAGTGTGAACAGCTAAATAAAAATAAAACAAAGATGCTTCTTACTCATCTCTTCCTGCCTACTCCTCACCTTCATTCCTGCCTGCACCTTTCCTTTAAAAAGAAAAAAAAAAAAAAAAAGAAAAACCCAGTCTCTCAGGCACCAACTCCGGAATGAGAAGGTAGGTGGCCACTTTCCCAGTTCCACAGGCCTGCAGAAAACAGTGACACGAACCAACAGCCCACACACTGCATGGGACCGTAGGACGGCCACCTCCTGCTTCCCCTCACCTTCTCATTCCACTAATTAATGAATACTTAAAATCCCTTAGGAATGGTTTCCTTCCTTCACTGCTTGACAGATGTGACCTGCAGCCTCACGGGTGTACACAGCAGCTTCCTCAGAGAGGCTGCAGCTGCTCCATTCTTGGCCTCTCCCATTCTGTCAGTCTCTGGGGACTCAAAACCCAACTCCACCTGGGTGCAGAGGTTCTCCCTGGGGAATGGGGGGATGGGACACAACACCTCAGTCTTCCCACTGTTACAGGGGTCTCCGTCACAGTTTGTTGCTCAAATGGGCATTGTGGTGAGTGCTGGCATCCCTCTTCAGGTGCTAATCCAGTGTCAGATGGGAGTGTTTGGTGAGAAAGCCAGGTTACACCTTCCTTGCCCCTCTCCCACAGTCTAAGAATGAAGACTTGAGGACAGTCAGAACTTTGAAGTCAGGAAAACTAGCTGATGGCTTTAGGGGCAAGTCTTTCTCTTTCTGCTCTCTGGAAGAAGTCACTCAGGCAGTCTTGCCCTTCCATGTAGGACACTGCTGCCCTGGGACACTTAACTTTTTTGAGCCTCAGTTTCCAGCTTGTCAGAGGAAAATTTTTTTGCTCAGGCACTTATGAGGATGAAATGAGCAGCTTGGTAAGATGGCTGCTTGCTCATCTCTAAAGTACTAATCAAATGTGGAGAATTATAAACATGGTGCTTGACTCATTCCTTAAAGAACTCTCAGGATAACTTGTAAGCGGTGGCAAGAGGACACAAACTTCCCACCTTTACAAAGGTATTTGTGGTACACCCTGGTGGAGAAGTGGTTTGGTCAACCGCCTCTAGCTGAAGCACAGTCCACATACATCTCATGGGTTCACACCCTGGGGCCATGAAGAATCACCAAGATTGTGAACAACTAAATAAAGATCAAGCGCTTCTTCTCCTCTTTCTTCCTGCCTGCCTGCCTGTCTCCACTTGCCTTCATTTCTGCCTGTACCTTTGCTAAAAAAAAACAAAAACAAAAAAAACCCCAAAAAACCCACAAAGGTATTCGTTATTCTCCATCTCCAAACCTTATAGCTTAGACCTAGCTGCCCTATACAGTGTCCATTAGTCCCTTGTGGTTACTAAGCACTTCCATGTGGCTAGTACAAACTGGGATGTGCTAGAAATGAACACTACACATGGATTTAGAAAATGTAGTATTAAAAAATAATCTGGGCACACCCTGTGGCTCAGGCAGTTGGGACAGCCTGGGTATGGACCAGGTAAAGGCCAAGGACCAGGTATGAGACCTGGGCTGGGGTTGGAAGTGGGGAACCAAAATACAAAACTAAAAATGTTTTTGCCTTTCTCTCTTTGAAAAAAAAGGGGGAGTGGGAATGTAAAGTATCTTATTAGTGAATATTAATATGACTGCATGTTCAAAAGATATTTTAGATATGTTTAGATATAAAATATATTACAATATAAACTAGTGGCACACCCTGGTAGAGTAGCAGTTAGGTCTGCCACCTTTGGCTGAGTGCAGTCCACATGTCCCAAAAATCCTGGGTTCTCGGATTCATATCCTAGGCCAGGTGGAACCACCAAGGTGAACAACTAAATACAATGCTTCTTCCTCCCTGCACCATTCCTTAAACCAAAAACAACAACAACAACAACAACAAACTAAACTGAATTAATAAAACAAATTTCTTTTTACTTTCAAACATGGCTACTGGAAAAGCAAAGATTACACGTGCGCACAGTTCTCCGCAACCTCGATTCTCTGCCTGAGTACTTCTTCTCCACCCTGCCTCCGTCTCTGAAGAGCCAGGCTTTCCTGTTCTCTGAGCCCTCCCTTTAAAAAGTCACCGCTCCTACAAATCTGTCTTGGGCCTTCTAGCTGAGGATCTCACTCTTCTGTATTTCCGAAACATACTTCCAGCCCTCTTACGTGGAGCTTATTTCCTCTTCCACGACTGTGTTTTCTCTCTCTTCTCTCCTCTTGGGCGCACAAGCTCCCCAAGAACAGGGTCTGTGTCTGGCTCACTTGTAATATCCTCAGCACCTAGTCTGCACATGGCAAATGCTGACACATTTGTTACCTGGTAAATAAGTGAATGAAGGAAAAGTTGATTGGAAAGAAACTGATGACTGATATTCTCACAATCTGGGACATTTTCTAAACATTTTGATTCCTCAGATGGAGGAAGTAACACCAAAACATTCATCTCCTTAGATGTGGCCAAGACTTGACTTCTTTACAGAAATGACCATTTTCCCAAAAGTGAGTTTTCTTTCCTTATCAGTGAGAGTGGAAGGGCAAGTTCTCACTAAAGATCTGAAAAGAAAATTATGCTGTGCGACTTGCAACATTTTAGGTGGTCCAGGGGAAATGCTTATTTTAAAATTATGAGTCTCTGTAAAAAAAGTATCCATTAGGTCGGGAGCGTGAGATACAAAAAAAAATTAGTATTAATAAATGAAACCCTAGCTGCTTTGCCATAACCTAGGCTACCTTGCTGCTGAAGGCATTGATCAGTACAGCACCACCCTCTACCTGGAGTTGTCAGTGCAGGTGAGGACTATATGTTTGGAGCGGTGGGGAAGACCAAGGAGTTTCTTTAGTTAGCAAGGGGGAGTGGTGGTGAGGAGAGACTTTCTTCGGGGTGGGTGGGTGGGAGGGAGTAACCATCCTAGCTAAGGTCTGGTACTTAATCCCCTCTAGAAACACCAGAATCTTCCCTAAAGTGCTATGTCTGAACTCCCACTGGTCCCTGGCACATTCAGACCTTTTACAAAGCTCTTGGGAAGGCAAATGCAAGACAAATTTCCCAAGAGAAAACGAAACTCATCTCAAGAGAGGGGAGGCCTTTTCAGAACAAGAGTTTGAATCAATCCTCTCTACTACCTTTTGCTCCCGCAGCAAGAGGTTCAATGTTTCCAAAGACACTCTTGACTAACAGCCATTTTGACGAAAGATTAAGAAATGGAGGCAAGAAAAAAGCCTTCCGAGAAGCTGGCTGCTAAAACCTCAAACTCACAGGAGCAAATCTACTTTAGGAGTCTTCTTTCAGGCCAACAGTGAAAACAAACAAAAAGCACACAACTCACAGCAAAATCCCACCGACTTTCCTCGGTTTCCATGGCTGGAGTCTGTCTGCCTAGTTCAGGCTCAACTCCAACGTCTTGCCCTCGGGAGTCTGCCAGGGAGAGAGCTAGCCCAGACTCTGGGTGCTGAGATGTACCCTGATGCTCTCTCTCAGCAGGGCGGCACAATAGGACCACTAATGCCCCTTCTCCAGTTTTCCTAAGCTGCTCCCCTTTCTATTCAAAGGGGCCTAAGGGAACTTTCTATGCCTCCATACCCAGAGGCCAAAGGGAAGCAGCACCCAAGACTTAAATCAAAGGAAGCGATGCCCGCTCTATCCCAAATCCCATTTGTGAAAATGTCTCCAACAGGGGCATTTCTACAGGGATTATAAAAGCAGGCAGTGATAGCACACATGTGGTCCAAGGGGCGCCCCACCCGATGGCTCTCATTAAAAAGCCGGCACTCTGAGCTATGACTAAGAGTAAACGCAACAGCTATTTCAAGGCGCTCCTCACTGATGCAGTACACGAGTGTCCGGGCTGAAGCCAGGCCCCAGCAGCCTCCCTGTCCCCACACCCTGTGCTCCTCCAGGGTTAACAGCAGCCCTGGAGCGTCTCCCAACCGAATGGGGGGAAATATGTAAACAAGTCATTAGGGAGGCAGGTCATCAGGACAGAGGGTCGGCACAGTAGTCTCCCCAACACTGAAAGGGAGATTACCCAAGCTTGGGGGTAATTAGCCAGACCTCAGCACATCCCAGGAGGCCCTGCTACTTAGCTTTTAAACAGTTCAGAAGACAAACCGGGAGCCTGGGCCAAGGGGGAAAATGGCCACATTCTGTTGAGCAGTCTCCCGGCTAAGGCTCTACAATTCAGATGGTATTCCAAAAAAAGCACTGGTCGGGAGATGCAAAGGGCAGGGCAAATCTGCGGAGGAAACAGTCACCTTAATTACCATGTCTAGAGAAAGTGCGATTTCATTACAGCCTCCAAAACTACCGCCCCAAGAAGGAAACCAGAGAAGTGTTTTCAATCTGAGAGTAGAAAGGAGAGGGTGAGAGGGAACAGCTCTCCCCACCCTCCGGCAACTTTGGTCCGTCCAAAGGGTGCTTTCCGACCCAAAGCCACCAGCAATCCAACCCCCGCTTTCAAACCTGTAGCCGTTTTGTTTGGACAGTAAAATGTCCTGCTTTAGTTTCAGACGGCTCCATCCAAAACATTACTCCTGAAAAATGCGCCAAGAGCGCCCGGGGCAGCAACCGCCCCCACCCCCACTTTCCAGTTTCTGCGGCCCCCCTCACACACCCCCACCCTCAGGCTCGCTCTAGGGAGGGTGGAAAAGGGACGCCGGACGCCCACACCGGCGGGTTCCGGACCTGGTCAGACGTCCCCACTGCCTCAGCTGTAACTGAAGGGATGAGAAAGAAATGCTTTGGTTCCAGAAACTTCCATCAGGGCCAGTTCTGTGTCAGACCAGAACCAAGGTGACCAAAGGGGCCACCTCGAAGAGATGAAACCTTGGAAAGTGCCACATGCTAAAACCTGGCCCCAACGCTCACGGTGCCCTCTTTACCGCAAAATCTGGGACGTGCCACCATGAAATACTAAATACTTGGGATCCAGGGTAACTTCATTTTTCTTTCCAGATCCCAGTGCCTCATCTCCAAGGCTCAAGTAATTTGAAGGAGAGAGGTGGGACCCACAAGTTGAAGGATCCCAGTTCTAACTTGGGGAGGGGGAAGGGAGAAGGATGTTAATGTGGCTGCGGTGTACCCGTGTGGGGTGAAACGGAACCAGATGCGGTCGATACATCTGGAAAATGGGCGGGGGGTACTGGGGGAGAAACACACCGCAGAATTTTTGTAATGGGCTAATAGCTTCTGGGCTCAGAGAGAAGCAGGAGTCACACTCCCCGCCCTCTCCCCTCGCCCCCCAAGGTGCCTGACTGCCTTCCTAGGATCTGTGTTAAGCAATGTCAATAAATTCCTCTGCAAACGAGGCTTCTAGCCCTCAAACGAAACTGGGGGCGCGGGGAGCAGCTGGGTCTGCATCAGAGAAGCAACCAACACCGCTAAGGAGCAAACCGCACCGGCGAAAACCCTCATCCCTTCCCCCACCCCCCAGATCCAGGCCGGCACCGAACGACCCCCTCCGCCGACCCCGTCAGAGCTTTAGCATCCCCCGCTGGGCGCCCTCCCCTTCCCCAAACTTCCGAGCCTTTCGGCGGTCGCCTAAGTGGAAGATAAACCCTCGGGAAAAGGGAATTCCTTCCCCGCTCTCCGCTGAAGCAGATTCAGCCATTTGGTGACGACACCGCCTTCAAACCTATTCCAAGAGAAGCTTCCTCCTCTTCGTGCCCCCACCCGCCCATCCCCATCCGCGACCCGGACTCGGCCGGAGGCGGAAAATCACTCAGAAACACCCCGGATTTTAAGCGTTCTGCCTAGAGCTACCTGCTGAATTGGGGTGAGTGCCCTCAACTGGACTGCAGAGATGGAGTGAAATGCAACACACACACACACACACACACACACACACACACACACACACGCACCCCACCTAGGGGCCCACCCCCGCTTCCTCCCCGTCTGAAGACTCCGGGGCCGCCGCCTTCGCCCCAGCCCGGTGTCCCCGAACTCACCGCCAAGCCGCCGTCGCCGAGCCGGCTCCCCAACGCGAGTTGGCGGAAAAGTTGGGCGGCGGGAGGAGCGGCGGGTCCCGCGCGAGGAGGGGGCGCGGGAGCGCAGCGAGCGCAGGGGTGGGAGGGAGACAAAAGGGGGGCGCGGAACGCTGGGGAGGGAATCGGGAGATGGAGGGGGCGGGTAACCCGCGAAGGAGGCGCGGGTCCGACTGGGCTGCGGCGGGGGCAGCGCGCAGCCAGGCTGCTCCGGGGCTGGGGGGCCGCTCGGGACCCCAGCCGGCTCCGAAGCCGCAGCACCACGGCTCTTACCTCACTCGGCGCTGCGGCTCCGCCTCTAGAGAGTCCGCCGTGGCTTGGGCGGGCGAGTGGGCGCCCGCGTCTCCGGCTCCGGCCCGCCGCCCCCGGGCTCCGCTTGGGTCCAGGCGAAGCAGCGAGAGCCCGCCGACCGGCGCTCGACTCCCGGCGGCGCTCCGGGCTCCGCGTCTCCAGCCCGGGTGGAAACAATGGAGCCGAAGCGGGTGCCCCGGAGGCGGGGCGGAGGGAGGGCTCCGGTCCGCCGCCCGGGGTCTCCAGACCCCGCAGGCCCCTCTCCAGAACTCGGCGGCGGCGCCTCACGCTTCTCGCAGACCCGGCTCCATCGTTCTGCGGTGTTCCCCGCGCCGCGGCGCTCCCGACTGCAGTACGGGGCTGGTGCGCCCTGCGGGGCGCCCCTCGGACCCGAGAAAAGTCCTCGCTCTCCGCGGTTTTGCTAGCAGCTGCGCGCGCTCGCGGCGGGGGAAGGCGAGGTCGCCGCAATGCGCTAAGCAGAGTCTCGGTCCTTTCCGGACGCTGCCGCCCACTTCTCGGCGCAGCCCGGGCTCCTCTGCGCGCAGCGACTGGACCAGAGTTAAGGCTCCCGCTCACCGCCGCCGAGGCCGCCGCACCAGTGCCCACAGGAGCGCTCCGAGCGCTGTGCGCCGGCGAGGCGCGAGGGCTCGCTCACTCCCACCCGGCGCTAGTCCCTCCTCCTCCTCCTCCCTCTGCAGCTGCCTGCTGGGCCTTGTAGTTCTGGAGCCGACGCCCCCTAGTTGGGGGTTGTCCTGCTGTTGCGTCGCGTCTGGCACGCGCTGCCCTCCATCTGAGTACCGCCAGGAATTTCAAACCAAATTTCAGACCGTAGACAGATTAGCAGTTTAGGGGGCGAGTAAGGAGACGCCGTAGCTCTGAGGTTACTTAGTAGCATGAACTTTGGAATTTGTATGCTTTAAGCTTAGGTTATTTTCTTGCTCTAAATCTCGGTTTTCTCATCTGTAAAGGGGGAATAATAGCCCTTCCCATATAAATCTGAGGATTAAATTAGGGCCTGACACATAGTTAGCACTCAGTAAATGCAAGTTGGTTTCATTCATGAGACAGACCCCCTTCTACGACCCTTCTCCAGCCACGCAGGCTAGGGTTTGTGGTCACTGGTTTGCTGGGTCCTATAAAGTCTAGATAGCACCTCTCTGGACCTCCAGAAGTCGCCCACCTGCAGGGAATATTGGTGGTGTTGGTTTGTAAATTAAGCAGAGCCCACCCAGGGTACATCTCGATATTCCCTGGAGACAGAGGATAAGCGACTAAATGCTCTTTTCCCTGGGTCCTCTCACAGTATAATATAATCGAGTGGTTCCCTAATCCAAATGGACAAGAATCCTCTGGGGGAACTTCTGAAAAGTAGAAATTCTTGGATCAGCTCAGACTTGAGGAATCAGACTGTCCCAGGAAGGAGCCAAGAGTATGTATTTTTTCTAAGGCTCCTATGGCCTGCTATGTGAGGCCAGGTTGGGGATCACTGGTAGGATGGAATGCCTGCCACACCAGGTATGAAAAATACCTCTGTTCTGGCCCCTCGCTAATGAACTTTGATTTTGGATAAGTCGTACATCTGAAAAAAATCAAGGCTTGTTTATATATTGTGAGGTTGGGATTCCTTCACATCACTGTTATGAGAATCAGATAAAGTAATCAGTGAAAATGCACCAAACCTGTGACACAAATAGAAGTCACTGTAAGTTAATGGTAGGGCCCATTCTCTCATCTCCATACCACCTAAACCCACAAAATGTGGAAGCTTGACTACGGAATGAGGTTATTGGCCCCCAGCGCAATTAAAGGAAAGAGTCTCTAAGTTATATCTCTGTTTGAACAGTTGATGAAGAATAGTGACCCACAACATGTCATACACATAGTAGGAACTCAAGAAATGTCAACTAATGAGAAAGTAAATTTTTAATAACAATTTGTTGAATGAAAGAATAAATTTAAAACCAGAAAGCAGGAACTCACATATTTGTGGAATAAATTAACTCCTACCTTTTTTGTAGTACGATTTCATCCATAAACCTAGCTCTCCACCTTTCAAGCCTTCAGCTCCTGATCAAGCTCAATTTATCCTCTTCTCAAAAAGCTGCCCTATAAACTGCCTTTTTTAAAATAGCTTTTTAAAAAGAATTATTTCTAAGCAGGCAGGAATGAAAGCAACTAGGGAGAGAGAGAGAGAGAGAGAGAGAGAGAGAGAGAGAGAGAGAGAGAGAGAGAGAGAGAGAGAGGAAGAGAGGAGAAAGAGAGGAGAAAGAGCATTTATCCATCCATTTAGTTGTTCATATTGGTTGTTCCCCCTGACTGTGAACCTGAGTCCTTGGGCTTTACATGGACAATACCATCTTGAGTTGCAAACTTAACTGGGGAGACACCAGGTCACACCAGAGACTTCTTCATTTATTAAAGAATGCTCATCCTATGCAAACTCATGCCACTCCCCCTTGAAGAGGACTTCTCTGCTAACCCCAGCTCCTGTCAGTCCCTGGAACCCCCACTGATAGTCTGGATTTGGTCTTAGCATAGCTTCATTGGTTATCTTCTTTTCCACTCATTGCTCTTTCTAACTAGGTTGCTTCTTTCTTTCTTTCTTTCTGGAAAGGTGCGGGCAGGAATGAAAGTGAGCAGAGGCAGGCAGTAAGAGAGAGGAGGAAGATGCATTTTTATTTATTTTATTGTTCATTTTTGTTGTTCTGTTTGCCCCTGGGACATGAACCCAAGTCCTTGGGATGGGTCAGAGGCAGCAGACTTAACTGCTAAAATCACCAGGGCACATACCTTTAACTAGCTTCTAAACTGTTCTAGGGCAAGGCTCTTATCTAGGTATCTGAACTAGCTCAGGACTCTGCTTAGGAGATGTGTCATCTACCAACTGTCGTTGATGGACTTGATGACAAAAACATGCCTGTGTGACCAGAGGAGGAAATATAATTTGAGGGAGTATGACCGGAAAGATAAGTCATGGCAAATCCAACATTTAATGTTAACACTCAACTACTCTGCCCACTTCATTACTGAAAGGGAATATATCACTCTTCCTTCTTTGATTATCCTAAAATCAGGAATTTCAAATCCAGGCTCATTATCTTTTGATTTGAGCCATTTGAGGCATCTCTGGACCCTCAAAGGCCAGGCCAAAGAATGTGTCTTTGACTTGAGCAGAAAGAGAATGCTTCAAGTGCTACTTGGGGTTGAGCGGAGACCTGCCAACTCACGGTCCTTGTAGGTTTAGCAAGAAACCAAAATGAAAGCAAGTAGCCGGCTTGACAGCTCGCCCTTTCCCAGTTTTCAAGGACATAACCAAAGACAGCAAAATGGGACAGGTGAGAAACGCAGAGACAAAATGGGCCCTCCACAGACCACAGAAAAGGCTCCTGAATAATTGAGACCTGCTCGCTTTTATCCTTCCAGCCAGTTCCCCTTCCCTGCACCTCCTCCCACTCCTCTTTGCGAAGGCCAACCCTCCACTCCAGACCAGACCCCAGGCCAGGAGAGGGAGCACATCCCCAGGGCAGCCCAGAGCAGCTCCCGGCCACTGGGGTCAGAGGACTGCCCTGCCTGCCTCTGTCCCGCTGGAGGACTCCTGGCACCTTGCCTCCCCACACAGAAATGTAATCTTCCCTCTGAGATAACAAAGAGCTGGGAGGGTCAGGGAGGATTTGTAGGCCCCTGGCCCTGCCAGCTAGATGTCTGAGGGGGAGACAAAGGCCCTCACTCTGGAGGACCTGATAACCAGTTGGGGGCCTGTTGCCTGTTGCCTCTTGGGTCTGTGGGAGGAGGGGACAACTGTGCTGAATGAAACTGAGGGAAACGGAGCTCTCCCCAAAGCCCGATCAGCTCCCTTTGTTAGGGAACAAGGCAGAAAATCCCTTCCCTCTTCCTCCACTACTTGTGTCCTCAGAGTTCTCCCACTGAGAGGAGAGCTCCTCCTCTCTCCCCAGGATCCTTCCTCCTCAGTGTGCCTCTGCTCCACCTGAGTTTGGTTATTTTAGGGCTCAGCTGTTCCCCCTGGGAGGAGCACCCCCACCACATTGGTTGTACTGTAGAGTTAACATAGCCCTGATATAGAAGAAACGGGGGAGCAAAACAACCTCTATTCTGGGGTGAGTTTGGGTCAGGGAGCTGCTCCTGGGAGGCCCTTAGCCTGGTGGGAAACAGCAGAGGCTCAGCGCTGAGAGCTGGTTGCTAGAGGGGATTCAGGAGGAGGGAACTGTCTGGATTTTCTCTCCAGAGTGGTTGTTCACAGGTCTTTGGGAGCAGGTGGGAGGCCCAGCCTTTTGCCCCAGGCCCCTGGAGTTAGAGAGCAGCAGTCAGTTGCCATCTGGCTGCCATTTGGTGACCCCTGGCTGTTCTCAGCACAGCTTCGGCAAATCGGGGAAGGGAGGGTCTTGTTTGGCTTGGTGTTTTTGTAAATAACATTTCACTCTCTCCTACCAACTGCAAGTGGGAAAGGGAGCTGGCACTGATGGCTGCTCAGCTGGTCTGGCCCTGATGCCGTATTTATTCGTGGAGCAGGGGGCTGGGGTAGCACTTCTCATGTGTTGGGCACTGAGCAAGGCGCAGTGAGGGGTCGTAGGATGAAAGAGACAAGGGCTCAGTCTGGGGTCTCCCAGTCTTTTGGGGGAGACTGAACATTTTAAGTAGTTCTATACCAGGGGTACCTGTAGGGTGCAGAGGAGAGATGGGGAGAGGCGATGACCCAGGGGAAGTGATGCTTGAATCATGAACAATGACAAAGAAAATGTGAAAATCCACAAATCCTGGGAGATGATTGAGGAAGGCAAGACAGGAAAGTCCATAGGGTGGGGGCTGTTAAAGCTTGTGTATTTTCTTGTTCTGGGGGAATGAACTTCATCCCTGGGATCAGATAGGTCTAGGGCTCAGGACCCAGTTCTGCCCCTTCTTTCTGATTATGTGGTCTCAGGTAAGTTACTTAGTTCCATTCTGTTTCCCCAGTGGTGAAATGAGGGTGGCCAGGTACCTGTCCTTCACAGGGTTGTTGAAAGGGTTACATGAGACAATGCATGGAGTGCACTTGGCACATGGTTGGTGGCCATTATCTCAATGGTAGCCATTTGATATTTTTAGCCTAGTCATGTTCCTCTGGCCCAAGACACCTCTTTTGAAGCCTGTTTTCTAGGTATCTTTGTTACTGTACACACACACACACACACACACTTTGTCCCCCAAGGTCATATTTTTTCCACTAATTCCTCCCTTCCTTGTTGCCCCTTGAAGATAAGAAGTCTACTTTGTGATAGCTTTTACTGTGAAAGAAGAAGAAAACCACAAGACTGCATACAACACTCAGGAGATCCTAGTCTAGATTCAGACTCCCTTCAGAATGCTCATTGCAAACCTGCTGGACTTTTGTCCTCTGTTTTTCTTCAGGGCTCCCTAAATGCTCCCCTCTTCCTAACCCCAACTTGCAAACCCTCTCCCAGTAAAAGCCTCTCATCCAAGGCACTGTGCTTGGGACTGGTAGGCGACAGGGGAGCCAGTATCAGAACAGTGGACTATTTGCACTTCTGAGAACACCCCAGGAGCAGAGGACCCAGTTCTAGGACAAAGATCAAAGTTTCAGAGTTAGACTGGGATACTTGAAGACTCCACTTTGAAGTGGATTCCATCCAAGAATATGCTAACAAAGTTGCAGATGACTTCTGAGTTGTTAAGAACTTTTGGTGATATAGGGGTGGTGGAGTAAGAGAAGAAGAGAATTTTTTAAATAGACAGTATTTTCCCAGTTAGATTAAAAAGGATGGACAGCATTTTCAAAGACTGGATGATAAAGATGTTGGTGAGGGTGTGGGAAAACCATCAAAACCATTCTTAATGGGAGTGCTGACTGGTTAGCTTCTTTGGGGACCATTTGATAAAATGTATCAACGTTTAATAGGTGCATATTTTAGGTACTCTTTGACCTAACAGTTCTTCTTGTGGGAATTTCATAGACAGATGTCCTTGTACATGTATAGAGAGAATATATATATATATATGTATGTATATATACATATGTGCGTGTGGATACATATAAGATATATATATATACATATATATGTATATATATGTATATATATATATGTATATATATATATATATATAAAGTCACTGCTGCATGGTTTGTGGCTACAAAGCACTGAAAGCAATGTATGTGTCCACCATCTGACTGGTCCACAGGGGGCTTGGTGAAATAAATCATGGTACATCTGTACATGCAAACTTGCACATCCGTTCATAGGAATGAGGTGGATTTGTATGTATTAATATAGAGGAGAAAGAACAAGAAGTTCCGTACTGCATATATAACAGATTATTTATATAAAATGGATATGCATTCATACAGATACATACATACATATATGCTTAGCTATATGTAGATTATCTGAAAGGAAACTCACACATACACAACTGGTGAATTGAAAACTAGGCGGTTGGAATGGGAAGGGGACTTTAAAACTATGCCCTTTGGCACTATTTACAGTTTTCATCTTGTGCCTGCATTTTTTTCTCCTTAATTGAATTTCATTAATCTTTTTTAAATAACACAAGGATCTATTAATCAAGTTGTTAATGGTGGTTTTATCTGGGATGTGATTATGGGAGGCTTACGCTTTTTTCAAAAAAAAACTACCTTTGTATCATTTGCACTTTTCTCATGGAGTGTGTTTAAAAAGTCATCTGTATGAGGCACGCCCTCTGGAGTAGCAGTTAGTTCAACCAAAGGCATGTGATGCACATAAGGGATAGTGGTTCATTTCCTAGGTTCCAAGGGAACCACCGATGTGAACCGCTAAATAAATAAAAATAAAGTACTTCTTCTTCCTCTCTTTTCCTGCCTGATTGACTACTCACCTTCATTCCTACCAGCACCTTTCCTTAAAAAAAAAAAAAAAAAGATCTCGAGGGAGTAGCAGTTAGGTCTGCCACCTCTGGCTGAGAGCTGGTCCACATGCATCCCAAGAACCAGAGTTCATATCCCAGGCTGCAGGGAAAACAAGCAAGATGAACTACTAAATGAAAGTAAAGATTTTCTTCCTCTTCTCTCTTCCTTCCTGCCTGCCTACTCGCTTTCATTCCTGCCTGCACCTTACCTTAAAAAAAAAATCTGTGTGGTTGAGCAGGGTGTCTCTTAGAACCTGAAACTCTGCGTGCTGCTGCAGAGTCACATCTGCCCAGGGGAAACTGCATGTTCTTCAAATCTTGCTTAAAGCCACCCTCAACCTGATCATGTACTACTTTTATGATCAGCAAAGTAACACCAGTAATAATGGCATGCTTAGAAAAAAAATACACTAAATGAAATGCTTTTATCTTTAGGTGAAAAGAGAAATCAGGAGGAAATGCTGTGCCAAAGGCAAGTCCATTTGGACAGTATTTAAGTGACCCTTCTCAAACCTTCACAAGACTCTCCTAACCCCTTGTCATAGTGACCACAGTCCCAACCACCCTTCAAAAATAGTCCCTCATCTGAAGAGAGAGGCAAGAAAGGTGATCTTCTGAAATTGCTGATGGCAATGCTTAGGGTTCAAGAAGGGCTGGAGACCCCTCTGACCTTTAGATTGTCCTAAAACTTCCTTTCCTCCAGACCAGACAATGTAGAGAGCTTGCAAGTCACCTCTCTGCAGCCAACCCGCCAGAAACCAGGCCTCTCCTGCATGCCCTGTGACCGCCTGTGACTTTGGTCAACTGCTGAGGGGTTTGTAAGCACTTCTTTGCTAGGCCAGCAGGGGTGGGATTTCTTTCCAGAAAGCAATCTGGGTGGGTGTTAGGTGCTCTTATGTCTTCATCTTCCAGGAGGTTTCTTACTCAGGCTAAATAGTGGCTAATAATTCACCACTGTGTTCCTAAAGCTACTGTTTGACTCGGATAGGTTTCTGAAGACATGAGCTAATTTTCTAGGAAGTGTATAGAAAATACAAGAGCAGTGTAAGATTTGATTTCTCAGCTCACCTTGGAGGAGTAGCAGGTTAGCCATCTCTGAAGGAGTGCAGTCCACGTACATCCCAGATACCTGGGCTCTCGTCCCAGGTTGGGGTAGGGGGCAATCAATATGAACATCTAAATAAAAATAAAATACTACTTGGAGTGCCCAGGTGGAGGAGTGGTTTAATCAAGTGCCTCTGAAGGAGCACAAGACCACATACCCCATATTCAAGTCCCAAGTCCAGAGACAGCCAGTGTAAGCAACTAAATGGAAGTAAAATAAAAACACTTCTTCCTCCTCTCTCTTCCTGTCTGCCTGCCTGCCTACTTGCCTTCATTCCTGCCAGAAACTTTCCTTAAAAACAAAAAGAGAGATTTGATAAATATGTTTAAAACTTTTTAAAAAATGTTTTCTTTTGAGGCCATAATAGCTAATATATAATGAACTTTTACCCTAAGCCGGTACCTTGATGAATGCTTCAACATGGGTTATCTCATTTAAATTTCACAATAATGAAGTAGATACTTTTGTTAGCCCCATGGTACAGGTGAGAAAACTGAGGCATAGAGATACAAACAGACCTGAACATTGTTAGGTGAGAAAGCAAGGCTACAAATCCAGACAGCCTGATCCAGAGTCTTCAGTGCCTGCCATTTCTCCTTGGGAAAAGAGGCTGCTCTTGATTAGCAGTGTCTACAGATGGAAATTTAAAACCCTCTTTCTTTAAAAATTCAATTATTTTAAAAAAAGTTTAAACCACACCAAACAGAATTGTAGCAGTTTGAGAATACTTGCTACTAATCTGCTTGAATCAACACCAGTGCCATTTTTCTAAAACAGTTCTGCTTTTATGGAACTTGTGACTGTACTCGTGTGTGTGTGTGTGTGTGTGTGTGTGTGTGTGCGCGCGTGCGTGCGTGCCTGCGCTGGGGGTAGGAAGTGGGTAAAAGAAAAAGCTTAAATCTGACACCTGTGGTCCCAAGTCTCCGTGTCACTTAGAGGTGTCACTAGGATTCAGACTCACTCTGCGCAAGCTCAGCTGGTCCTGGTGGAGGTGTTGTCAGGAATTATGAGTTAGGTGCTGAAGCAGAGGCTAATGCAAACACCGAAGGCATTTTTAAGAAGACTCGACCAGCCAATGCCGACACTGTATTTTAAGTAACTCTATCTCTGTTATGAATAGGTCCACAGAGAATTGAAATGGAAAGAATCTTTTCAAATCAA
Organism: Solenodon paradoxus; assembly: GCA_004363575.1. NCBI lineage: Eukaryota > Metazoa > Chordata > Mammalia > Eulipotyphla > Solenodontidae > Solenodon > Solenodon paradoxus. The sequence goes on along the minus strand of RJWH01007017.1, from coordinate 21,299 downwards.
ATGTATTTTTTGCTAGGTATGTTTCAAGTTTATTTTTCATTTTAACCTTTTTCCGTAACCACCCCCAACCCTATAGTCCACTTATAATTCCAACTCCTGTCTTTCGCAGTTTTGAGAGGAAGAGTAAGAGGTGGAATTCTGATCAGAGAAATGGTTTGATCTTCTATTTCATGGCCAGTTTATCTTCCCTGGAAACTTTGTTTTGCTGTCATGTCTCCTTGCCTGTAGAAGATTCTAGAAGCAGCCTGCCTGCCCCTTCCTCCCTCTTCCCAATTATATAATATTGGCCAAATTAGATCTGTGCTGAATCCTCTGATTCTAAACCAAGGTTTTAAATTCAGTAAGCATTTTTTTTTTTTTTTTTTAATTATTATGTTTTTAAAAGGTACAGGTAGGAATGAAGGAGAGCAGGCAGGAAGAGAGAGAAGGAAGACGCATTTTATATATTTTGATTTAGTTGTTCATCTTGGTTGTTTTTACCAGCCCTAGACATGAACCCAGGTCCTTGGGATGTATGTGGACCATGCTTAGGCTGGAGGCAGCTGACCAAACCACTGCTCCACCAGAGTGCACCCAGTAAGCATTTTTAACGCAGTTGAGGAGGAAGTTTGTCACAGCAAAAGGGTGGATATGGGGATGAAACAAAGAGTAACTAAGGAAAATAAGCACTCAGCTCACACTTCCTGTCCCCCTCTGCCGCTAAGCAGTGCCTCTACCAGAAAGCACCCTGGCTGCAGTATGGAAGCTCCTGATCCTGTCTCACTGACTTAATGCCAACTCCTGATACAGCTCTCCCTGCACTTCTTCCTTCCTTTATCTCAGTGACGCTCTGGGAAGGGAGCCAGGACATTTGATGATGTTTATTCCTATAGATACTCCACGCCCTTTTTTTCCTTCCAGAGCAGATTATCATGTGTTGGTGGCAGCAAAGGACAGAGTATTGGTGACAGGTAGGGAGGTGCTGGGGAACACACTGGGACAATAAATGCATGCCCGGCTTAATCCAAAATGGTGCTTGTATGGCCCATGGATTGCTGGTTGGAGGCGCTTTTTTCTGGGACCACTGAGCAGCCATGCCCCCTCCCTGACCAACTTTTTCTTTCTGTTTCAGGTGGTCTCCAAAAAACAAACAAACAAACTCAAACTCTAAATCTCATGGGAGGCTTGAAATGAGACTCTCTAGTCTTGATCAAAAATACTAACCCAAAACCTCCTTAGCCTTTTGCTTCACTGATTTTTCAGCATTCTTCTAGGGCTAGGTAAGCACTGGTCTGTCCAGTTTATGATCTTTCGTTTTGTCACTTTGGCAAGTTTAGCAGCCTCTCTGGACCTCAGTGTTCCCAACTGTAAAAGGAATATAGGGTTCTGAGGATATAAAAATCGGCCCCTCTAACTGTGTGTGGTGTCCGATAACAAGTGCTCCTTAATGGTGGACTGCCTTTACGTGAGTGAATACAGGCTGTCCAGGAGTCACCCATGGGTGACTGAAGGAGGTCTGAACACTGCTCTAGCTTAAAACTCAGCAGGGGAGGTGATATCAGGCTCACCACCCCCAGGGAATAATTGTGAAGCTCTCCAATTCTAGTCTGGGTCTAAAGAGAAAAGGAACTTCCAATTTCTGTCTTCCTTACTCTCCATCAATGGTCTTCCCTGAGTACCACCACCATAGTCCTCCTCTGCCCCACCCCCATTCAACATTTCATCCTAAAATGCTGCTTTCTCACAACACATAGGTTTCAGAAAGACAGATATCAAAGAAAAAGTGATGGAGGCAGAGAATAAAAGGTGAATGAAAGAGGATGAAACAGATTGTCGATGCTCAAATTCCTTTTCTCAATAACCTTCTTGGCAATTTCTCTCCCTCCACCCCCTCCCCCTCAGCTTCCCACTCTCTTCGTGCTGCGGGGCCAGGTTTAAATGAATGCTGTCAAATTAGCGATTTACAGAGTGTCCACAAGTCCCCTGCCCTGGCTTCTACCCTCTCCTCGCTTCGTTCATCTTGGACAGAAACGACTATCCTTGCTTTCAGAAAGCCCCTTTCAGTCCCTCCTCAAGTACACTCTCCTTCTCAAGGAAATCCCCTGGTGTAAGAGAGAGGACCCTCAGTATTTCCTGACCACATCTTGTAAAACCCAGAGCCCCATAATCCCCATTCATCAAGGCTGATTTTCCTGCAGCTCTGGTTCCTCAGAGGTGGGGTGGGGGTGGAGAGCTTGGACTGAGGGTGAATGGAGAATCAAAGCCCGCAGTGCCCCCGGCTGATCCTCCCCAGCAATCCGGCTTCTCATAGACCCATTGGTAGCCTCCAGTCAGACAGCCAGGCTGTAGGGAAGGAAGCCAGGATATGCCCTACATGTGACGCCCATGCCCGTGGTTGGGTCAGCTATCCAAGGCCCCTCTTGCTACCAAAAGGGAAGTGAGATCAGGAGGGCAGCTGGGCCTGTGGTGCCCCTTCTGTCTGGATTGGACCTTTTCAATTCTTCTCAATGGCAGAGATAAAGAAGCCATCTTGCTCAGACCTGGGAAACTTTAAAATAACTTGGGGGAATGGCAGCACTTACAATTAATTTCCATTACAGGAGCTTCTTATTTTCAATCACTAGGCCTTGCTGACTCCGCCACACTAGGAGGTAACGGGGGAGCATGAGGTATAAGCAGCCTCCTTGGTGTGGGGCTGGTAGGGAAGGAAGAGATGGTAACTGTGTGGTGGGATAGCTCATCCATCATGAACTCGGGAGTGGCATGGGGAAGTGTGCTTTTGTGCCTAAGAATGTCTGACAGAAGAAAGAACGGACTTGGGGGATGCGGAAGAGAAGGAAGAGGTCAAAAGGGAATAGGAGAATTAAAGGAGCTAAAAGACAAAAGATGCCAGAAAAGAAAGGAAAAGAAGGGAGGTCTCCACACAGCTACTGTCATTCCTGAGAAAAGAGAGACTTACTCAGGGAGCCTCTGCTGCTTGGCTATTGTGGGATTCCAGAAGGGACTCATTAGGGCCTGTCACATGGGCAGCATTGTTTCCAGACAACAGTGCTCCTGGGCAGTTCCACCAAGGTTGCTTCACCCAGGGCAGTTGTATCTCTGTGAGGCCTGGGCTCCTGGGGCTGTGTGGGGAGCTGCTCCCTAAATTGTTTCTGGGGCCACAGTGACACTTCCTGAGAAGAGCATCTTGCTTAACCCTGACTGATCTGATGGGAAATTCCAGAGCCTGTTGCCTCCTTGTGGTGGGGTCTTTTAAACCTGCACGTACAGCTGCTTTTGCTTTCACCATGTAGGCCCTAGAACCTCTGGACCTCAGTACAGAAATGGTGTCCAATATACATGAATGCAAAGACTTTCTGGAGAAGTGCTGTGAGGGTGTCTGAGAGGAGTGAGACACGGATCTCCCCCAAGTGACTTGTTGTCACCAGGGAAGGGGGAAGAAAGTATCAGCTGCTCAGCTTTCTGCCAGCAGTGCCCCACCAGGACCTGTGCCAATGACAGAACCTCTAGAGGAAGCTTCCTTTGACCTCAGGAGACAGGAGAAAATTGAAGACCAAAAAAGAGGCTTGCTCACTTGCATTCCAGGTACCAGAGTCACCTGCACACAGGGTGACAGCCACCACTCACTGAGTACCACTGTGCCAGTGAGCAAAACCAATTGTTGTCAAAGGGAGGCTGGGTAATTTGCCTACCTGGGATTCAAATCATGGGCTCTTAGGAGTTAGGAAACTCCTCTAAAGTCATCTATTAGTTCCTAAATTCTGGAATTGATTTCCCTCTGTGATGAAGCTTTCAGTAAGTAAGTGCAGTGAAATGAGAAAATAAGATCATGTAGTAGGGGTTTCTGTTTTTCTTAAAGGACACTCCTTAGTAGTCTAAGATTTTGCCTCTTCTGTGTTTTTGGTACTGAACTGTACTGTCTTTTTAAAATTGATAGTGAGAGTAGATGGCAATATTAAAAAGTATTTTATTTGGCAATATAAAAAACAGGTCCCCAAAATATTTAGTAAATTGGACTGGTCCAAAATTTAGGTGTCACTGATCAAACCCAATTCCCTCCTCTGCTAGGGGAGAAAACTGAGACCCCCACAAGATCAAGGAGCTTGTCTAAAGTCACTCAGCAAGGTAGCAGCCTCTGTGAATGAGGAAGGCCATCTTTCAAGATGACCTATTTTCTGTGCCTATTTTCATCTGGGGGTTTGTGCAACTTGACCTGTGGAATGTGTGACAAATACTGCACTGTTATGGGAAATGTGATGGCTTCCCTCTGTTAAATCTCCCTTTCTCAGGGAGCGCTGGTGGCCTAGCAGTTTAGCTCACCTGACACAGTCCACATAGATTCCAAGGTCTCCAATTCAAGAGCCAGGGTGGGGGCCAGACGGGGGAACAGCCAAGATGAACAACTAAATAGAATGAATAAAATGCTTCTTCCTCCTCTCCCTTCCTGCCTGCCTCTGCTTACCTTCATTCATACCTGTACCTTTCCTTTCAAAGAACAACAAACTGAAAAAATCCTTTGCTTTCTTTGGGTCTGGTATCGGTCCTTTCTAACCAGCTGTTTCTCACTTTCTGCTCTAGCGTTGTTGCTTAGTCCACACAACCTCCCATGGACTCCTATCTCTGGAAACCAGACAGTGGCCTGGTGCTCACCTTCCTGAGCTGAGCTCGCTTTCTTTCTCCACAAAGTCATCCCTAAAAGGCAGGAATAAAGCTCCTACTCCGCAGTGGTCCCTGGTCCAGCCTGTCTTGGGTGAGCTGGTGCCACACACCCATTGGCTCATGAATTTCACTGGCTTAGCTTTGTGTTCACCTGATCTAAATTAAACTTCCTGAGGGGGGAAAACATTTTGTCTCTTTGTTCTGTAATTCTCCTCCCCTTTGGGCTTATTATCTATAACAATACAATGTGCTCTGCTCTGCCTCCCATAAAGGTCAGATGGATTGAATAATATGGCCGACTGAACTGGGAGGTGGGGAGGAAGGTACAGTGGGTGCTGCAGGAAGGATTCTTGAAGCCAAGCTTGAGATGAGAGGAACACTCAGTCCTAGCAATCCCCACAGCTTAAAGAGACCCCACTCTTCAGACCCAGGATGAGGTGTTTTGGGAAGAACGTAGGTCCTGACACTTCTGGACATGGAAGAGGAAGTCTGAAGGTGCCTGAAGTCAGAAAAAGACCTATAGCAAGTGGGGATGGCCCCTTCATTTTCTGGAACCTTTGCTAGCCTCATAAATTGGGGAGTGGATTCATCCAGCCATCCAGATCCAAAGCAAAAGCAGCCATTCTGTTCCTCCCCTCTTTGTTACTGTCAGGAACTGCAGCCAGCTTTATGTTTATGTGTCCTAACCAAGGAAGGTGGGGCTCACACTAAAACAGAAGTTACAGTTTGCTTGGGGCAAAACATTTTTTTTTTTTTTTTTAAGTTAGAAAAAGATGAACAGAGTTCTGAGGCCTCATTCCCCACCAGCTTGAAGGGTTCTCAGCTCAGTTTGCAGATCAATGAGGACTGAATAGATCATTCAGCTTGAAGTGGGGCTGAGTCAGGTTTTTGTGCTGAGGCCAGTGGAACCATCCTCTGCTGAAAGAGTCTGTGACATGTGGACCTCACTATCTCTGAATAAGTGTCCAGTGAGGGAAGGCGCCGAGGATACTTGCTACAGAAGGAAATGGTGGCTATATCTGAAGAGAGTTTTGTTATGGAGGAGTTTAAGGGCAGCAATCTGGTCAGAAGCCAGGCTTTGAAGCATAGTGCAGAGGCAGAGAAAATGTCAGTTGTCCGCATCGGAAAATACGAAGAAAGTGACCCCGCCCTCATCCCCTTCTGACATATAAGCCCTATTCAAGATCAACTTGTTTATCCTGGGTTTAGTACTAACAGACAGAAGTCTGGATTTACAGAAATAAAACCCAAATTTTTTACATTCCATTGACCATTCGGTAACAAGATGTGATAGACTCTGGAATCAGGCAGGCTTTGGCTCAAATGCTGAGGTTAGAGAATTTGGCCCATGTCACAGCTGTGATTTATCTTTGTAAGCCTGGACAGTTGACTAGCCTCTCTGAGACTCAGCTTCCACATCTGTAAAATGGAGAGTATGAATACTATCACAGCTGGAGCTAATGCAAATGAAATCATGATAAGGCATGTGATCTGGTGCTTAGTAGCTTCTCAAAATTTCTGTCCCATCTGCTTCTTGCTACCTACGTGGTTTTAATCAGATTTCTGAAGAGGGGAAAGTGAGTAATTAATTCTCTCACTTCAAAAGCTGTGTAGACTCCCTGTCACTGTGTCCTAATCCTTGGCAGCTGAGTGAATGTTATTATCATTAGAACTCACTTATCTAGTCAGTAATATGCTTAGAGACAACTTGGCATGAGGAAAAGACTAGACAAGCAGAACCCAGAGGACAGGCACTGTTCCAGGTCCACCACTTACTAGTTACCTAATCTTGGACTCATCATTGACTTTCTTGACAGGAAGCGACCCTCAATGTCATATCTACCAAACCCAAGTCTTGATCCTCATCCCCTCATACACACACATGCGCACACACACACACACGCACACACTCACACACACTCACCAACCCTCATAAAGTGGTTATCCTACTTTTATAAGGACAGTTCACCACTCTCAAAACATCTTGCTGCCTCTTGAGACAACACTGTGATAATGTTTGTTTGTCTTTATTCAAGTTAAACTTACCTTTCTGATGTTTCTTTATAATCATCCTAGTTCTAGCACTTAGGGTCATAAAGGAAAGTGAATCCCTCTCCCGTAGGTCTTAAATTTAAAGATGATGATTATGTCTACCTGGATTCTCTCTGCTCCAGGCCTGTTGGGGGCAGAAAATAGAGCAAGGTTGGAGTTGAAGGTAGAAGAACATCAAGCACACGAGGCCCAGAGCACTGGGCGAAGGCCGTAGTGGGAAAGAACTAGGAACCATGTTCTTGTAACTGTTTCACTCCCCAAAGCAAGATAGAATAGTTATGAAGTTAGCGAGCAGGGGGCTGCATAAGCAAATCCAATGTAACTACAAACTTGCTTGGGTAACCTGCTTGAAGCAGTGCTGTGTATGAACTCAATTAATAGGTGGAGAGCAGGCTGGTCAGGGCCCTCAGTCCCAGAGACACTGTTGACCCCCTGACCCCAGCTTTCTATTGTCTCACTCTCTTGAGTTTCTCAGTCTCCTGTGGCGCCCCCTTCCTCAGCCCCTGCTCCCAGGATCGAGCCCAGCACAGGCCCAAACATGCTAACTTTATTTCCTTTGCCGGCCTAGTCATTCGCCTTTGAATCCATCCAAATATGCTGAGCTTTGCTTCCACCATGTCAAAAAATGGGGATCATTATTCCTGACTTAAAAGATTGCAGTGAGGATTTAACAATGAAATGTGCCCTTAGACCCAGGATATGCTCGATTAATATTTGATGATGAACAAGTGGATGAAAAGCGAGTGCGGCAGCCGTGTGTAAACAGTGATGTGCTCCCTGTGTTAGTCAGCTTGGGCTACTATTACAAAGTACCGCAGATGGAGTCATTTAAACAACTGAAAGTTGTTTTCTCACTGTCTGGAAGCTGGAAGTCTGAGAGCAAGATGTTGGCAGGTTTTTTCTGAGGCTTCGGTCCTTGGTTTGGCCTTCTCACTGGGACTTCTCATCATTGTCTCTTGCCTGTTGTTTGTATCCTTTGTCTTATAAGACAAGAATCATATTGAATTGGGGCCTACCCCCAAAATTCATTTTAGCTGAATTACCTCTTGAAGGACCTTATCTCCAATTATGGTTACATTCTAAGGTGTTGGACGTTAGGACTTCAATACATGAATTTCGGGGCAGACATACATCAGCCTGTAATATTCACCAAGGTATTGTTAGCAATTTTATTTATTGGAACACTGTTTAGGGATGGTATTGTGTGCTTTTTGGGAAGAGTAGGAGAGTCCTTTGCATATGAGAAATGAGATATTTCAGGCCCATTTGAGTGAATATACCCACTGCTAATATTATATCCACAGGGCAGAATTATCTGTACCATATCTCAACATAGATAATCATTTCAGATAGTCTTTGTATATATGAAGTAATTCACTATAAAAATACTTCTAAAAGTTGAAAAGGTAGAAAGAGGTATAAAATGAAAATCTTTTCCTTAAGGCAACTGATATTTTCAGAGTTTTGTGCATCATTCAGAGATAATGTATAATGACAGAGACAATTGATTCTTGCATTGTTCAAGGTAAATTATGTTTGACAACAAGACATGCATGTGTGCATACATATGCGAGTGTGCACGTGTATTTTGACCTCCTTTCCTTTTTAGAAAGTGGCGGTGTTTCTGCAGGCTCCTTTTAAACAACACAAACACTAGAGAGTAAAAGGTCAGTGTCAGCAGAAATTCTGAGGCAGGAAAAAAATTGATTGACTGTCCCTTTTTTCAGTAGTTTGAATTAAACGAAAGTGAAAGATAGCATAGTCACTTATGAGTAAAGAGCTGTCTAGACAGAAGGAATTCAGTGATGTAGCTGAGGCTGATGAACATGGAATTTTGACCTGTTTAGAACACAAAGAATAGAGCCCAGTGAGGCCTGATTGATTCAGCAAAGGGCAGAGGCAAACGATTCTCCTTTCTTGATAATGAGACTCCCCCTGAGTTATCAGTGTCTCCGACAAACAATACAGATGTGAAGAACTAAGGAGAGAGCAGGCTCATGACCAAATAAAAACAAGAGGTAAGTACATTACGAGGCAATAAAGCATCAACATCAAATATATGTCAAGCGCGGGATGCCAAGCAAGACAGACAGAAGAGTTCCCACACAGAGGCCGGGGAGGAGACAAAAGTCTGGCCTGGTAGCTGGGAGTGGAGGAGAAAGTGCCCACGGAGGTGGAAGGTGGGTGGGGGACACCAGGGAAGTCCTAGTTTAGAGAGGGCCAGCCCATGAAGCTGCCGGCGGCTTCGTTGATCTGGGAAGGCCTCCTGGAGGACAGGCTTTCAGGAGCAGCTTGAATGAGGAGAGAAGCAGGTTGGTGAGCAGATTGAGGGCGGGAGTTTCAGGCATGTTGCCCATCCTCCCTGGCAAAGCTCCACAGGAACACTTGGTTATCATCTTTCTGTTGTGTCTTTCACTCTTTTGTATTTCCTTAAAGATTCCAGAATGTGCTTGAGTGTCTGGTTAGATGATAAGCTGTCAAGACTGGGCGTGCACTAAAATGCAAATGAAAGCTCTGGGGACCAGTTCTTGGTGCTGGAGGTGAGAGGTGGATGTTTTGTGCTCAAAGAGTTGGTCCTGGCAGACTGAGTGGTGTGGCATGGTGCCGGAGCCCTGTGTGGGAAGCAGGGGCCCTGGGCTGGAGGCCCAGCTCAGATACTAACTCATCCTGGGACCGCCAAAGTTCATAGAATCACATGCACAAGCTTTTCACAAGGACAAACTGGACATGTTGAGTCAGATGGCCAGGAAGACTGACCAATCTAAGCTCAGTGACTGGCAATCAAAAGAAGTCTGGTCTCCCAGTTCAAGGGAACGGAGTATCTTAGCAGCCTCGAAGCCTACAATGTAAACATCCTTTGTAACCGTTGTGCCTGTCAAGCACTTTACACAGTTCTTTCCCCATACAGTATTTCATCGATGCACCTCAGAGTGCCCCAGGAGGCAGGAAGGGCAGGTATATAGTTAGTGTCATTTTACAAAAGGGGAAACTGAGAGACAAACCAGCTTGTTCAAGATCCCAGAGTAGATATTGATTGGCATTGGCTAAACTGAGCTGGATTCCCAAGATTCTCCACTTTCCCCACTTGGTTGATAAGTGAAGATTAGTGCATGCCCCATCCTGGCATCAGTGGATGCCAGGTCCACCCTCCCAGCCTCAACTTCAAGGTCATGCTGGGTCAGTTTCACCTGAGCTCCACCCACCCATAGTGTCTGCTCCGCCTGGCTCACCCCTGCTGCCGTGGGCTGGGGCGAGTCCCAGCCTTTACTTCCCTAAGGATGCACCCTGAGCTGGCACTCAGACTTCAGAGGACTGTCCCCTGGGCTCCAGAAGCCGCAGCAGCAGCCTGCCTGGCAGCCTCTGGGCTCTGGGGTGAGGGGAGTGTCCTAGCTTTCTCTCCGCCTGGCTTCCTGTCTAGACATCTCGAATGGTCCACTGGATTTAGTATGCTGGGTTTGCCTGCCAGCTCTGTCAAACCCACACAGTTCAATGCCCGGTGGCTGCTTCCCCCTCACCGGGGCTAAGTTTGAGGAGGACTGAGGCTAAGAAATTGTATAATGAAAGGACCCAGGGGAGGATAAAGATGACAACACCCTTAGAGGCTGTTCCACATCCTAGAATCCTGTCCTTCTCAGAACTCACACAGGCCCTCTCTTTCTCATTCCCCCATACCTGGAAGGATAGGTTGTCAAGGCAACTTCTCTAAAGCTCCAGCATCCACAGTCCATTGGTCCCCATGGACCACTGAAGCTGCTGTGGAGAAAATGCTGTTCCTCAGATTGGCTCTGGAGAGATCTGAGCAGACTGGTTCTCTGGAACATCCAGTCCTAAGCCAAGGCTCTCTCCCTCTTGGACCCATCATGCTGAGCCTCCTGCATGAGGTATTCCATTTAGCTGTCATGTCCTTCTTGTTGTGACAGTTTCCTCTGACTTTTCTTTGCATTTGATGACATTGGCTATTTGAGGAACATTGGTCAGGTAGTTGGTGGAATGTTCCTCAGTTGGAACCTGTCTGATGTTTTTCTTGCAGTCAGACTGGAGTTATATGTGTGGGGAGGAAGGCCACAGAAGCAAGTGCCATTTCCAGAACATGGTACTGACAGTGTATACTGTCAACATCAACTGTTGACATTGACCTAGGCCACCTGACTGGGGTAATATTTGTCAGGAGTCTACATTCTAAAGTTACTTCAAGACATACATTTTTTTTAAGGAAGGTGCAGGCAGGAATGAAGGCATGTAGGCAGGCAAGCAGGAAGAGAGGAGGAAATAAATTTTATGTAATTTTAATTTTAATTTAGGTCACACTGGTTGTTTTGCCCCCAGATCTGGGAATTGAACCCAGGCGTATGTGGTCTTCTCTCCTTTGATGGCAATTAACCCAACCACTACTCCACCAGGGTGAGTCCCAAGACATAATTTTTAATGTTTGGTTTCTTTTGCTCACATCTAATCACCTGTGGGGCTTTGCCAGCCACTTGGTATCCCCAACCTCTGGCTACAAAGGGAAGACATAGAACATCTCTGAGGTCCTAGGTCTAAGATTCTGATTGTACTCTGACCAAATTATAGAGATGGCAGCCATGAGACCACTCAGGGTAGCATCCCAAACTTCCCTAGAAATAGCTGGAAGTAGGCTTAATGTGATCTCCATTTTTCTGAGGGTGAGGAAGCTTTCTAGAAGTTCTACCAATCAGCAAGCCAGCAAGTGGATGTTGAAAGAATGACCAAGATAATACATTTATTGAGAATTTACTAATGCCTAGTTCTGTGTTAGATTTTATAGGGGATGAGGAGGTAAAAGACACAATAAATAGCATTTACTGTGAAAGAGAAGCTATTTGCTTATGAGCAATGGACGAGCACACTCGGCCTCTCCTTAAACACCATCTCTCCTATGAAGCCTTTTGTGATTGTCCTGTCTGAATATTCTCTCTTCCTCCTCTAAACCCTTATACTACACAGCATTAAGAAATGGCATTTGCATTTTAGTCCACCAGGGTAGTCCTCCTCCATCCCAAGGTCCCTGGCTCATGACCAGGAGGTAGGTGAACAACTGAGATGAATGACTAAATAAAATAGAGCAATTTTTGCTCCTCTCTCTTCCTGCCTGCCTGCCTACTCACCTTCATTCCTGCCTGTGTTTTTCCTTAAAAAAAGAAAAAGAAAAGAAATTACTTTTGCTCACAAATATTGCTAGTGTAGCTCTTAGCTTATAGGTTTTGTCCTAGTAAACAGGGATTCTGTTGTTTACATCAGGGAGTTCTCATGACAACCCACTATGTGCTGAATTGATCTAAATTGGAGACCACAAGAAATTAGTCTTAGAGGCAACACGTGCCGGACTCTGAGAAGGGAGTGATCTGAGTGGCTTTCTGGAGGGGTGAGACTGGAAAAATGACTAAAGGAAAAGTGAAGCCTTTCTCCTTTCTCAAATGAGGTGGGGATGAGTGTAAAACCAGGCTCCTGCACTCAGTGCACTCCAGGGTCCAGACCCCTACCATCCAGCTCCATAAGCCTGGCTCTTTACCTATGTTAGCCATATTGGGCCACTCTGGCTGCCCAGACAAGCACTCGTGGCATGGATGCCCTTGTTTGGAGAACCATATGCTGCCCTTGAGAACAGACTCTGGGTCTCATGGGCCCCTATGCTCAGCCCTGGCACATAACAGAGGCTCAGTCAGTGGTAGTCACCGAGTTTCTGGTTTTCACAGTCTTCAGGGGCTGGAACCTCTCCTTCTCACCTGGTGGTTTTCAATCTCCAAGGCCCTAGTAAATCTTCCTCCTCAGTTTCTTGTGCCTCGTTGCCTATCTGTTCTTCCATTGGAGGGAAAGACTGCAGAAGCCAACGTGACTCCCATTTCCCCAGGAGTCTGGGCACTTGTCTGCCATTGCGCCGATCACAGCCCCGCAGTCTGTATCCTAGCAACTCTGGAAGTTGCATCCCCAGTCTTTCACGAATGAAGGAAACTCGCTTCTGCAGCTTCGTGGATCACCTGTGAGTCTGCATGTATGTGAATGACCATGTGTGAATGAGTGTGCAGGCGTCAGGCATGTGTTACCTGTGTGGAGTAGACTGTGTGGTTGTGTGTTTTGTGTACGTGATTGTGGGTTTGTGGATGTGGGTTGTTTATAAGTGTATGTATGCTGCATGAGTGTGTGAGGATATGAGTTACATTGCATGTGGTTGTGTGGGTATGAGTGTGTATGGCTATGCCTGAGTGTGTACATGTATGAACCTGGTGAGTGTGAGATTACAGTGTGCACTTATATATGTGAAGGAGAATGCAAGCATCTTTATGAGTCGGGGTGTGTGTGTATGTGTGTGCGCATGCTGAATGTGGGGGTACAGATGGGCTGCTGTGTGGGATTGTGAGTGCGGGTACAAGAACATGGATTGTAGGTGGACATGTGGGGGTGTGAGTGCATTTGCATGCTTGAGTTTGCCAGACTGAACTTGTTAGAAGATTCAGACTTGTTTACCCCCATGATTACAGACTGTGAGGTCCTGGCCCTCCTTGACTTAAGCCTGGGCCCTGTCAGAGCCTTCTCCTCCCAGTCCAAACCTCTCCTGAGACTCATTTGTGGTCACTGGGGCATCATTGTGAGAGGTCACATTGCTCCAGCACCTACAGTTCCCGCCTTCCCATCTGTGCAGTTCAGTCCCCTCTTCCCGACTCGGTCCTGCCGTCTTCTACTGAGGGTAGAACAACCTGGGAGAATGCCCAGAAATGTTTTCCACTCTACCCAGGCCACGTTCCAAACCTTTGGATTCTTCTAGTCCCCCCCAGTGAGGGAGGTGAATTTGGCATCGATACCAGATGACAAGAAACTGCTGATACAGGCCCGAGGTTGTGCAGGCCCTGCTGGGGTGATGGATGATGAGTTTCCAAGTGAAATCTAATAGAAAGTCCATGCATAATACATCTTTATGGGAGCAAATTCCAATTTGCATCCCATTAGGCCACTGAAGTCTCAGAGGCCCAGGAGTGCCACTCGGCCTTCCTTCCGAAGGAACCCAGAGCAGGGGTGCCAGGGCCAGTGGAGGCAGGACCCGCCTTGGGTGTAGGTCCCCAAATGCAGGGCCTGATGTCTTGGGAGGTGCCCGCTCTTCCACACACTGTCCCTTGGTGCTGTCCTTAGACATTTCTTCTCAGGGACTGTGCCTCCACATGCTCTTCACCAGCAAAATTGAAGAGATCTGGCTTCCCCAAGGCTGCTGTAATTTATTTACTGTCCTGCTGGAGGTTACTGACAGGGAAGGAAATAAGGTGTGGCCTGATGTCCAGAGAGGGAAGGGAGGCTGAAGAAGGACCAGATTCCCCTGACAAGGCAGTGGGAAGAGCAGTGACAGGGAAGATGACGCTTCAGAGGACTCTGAACCTGGCTTAGCTCCTGCTCTGCTGTTCATGTCTCCCACCACCTTTCCAGCCTAAGCATGCACACCCTCCCAGCCTCAGTTTCCTCCTCTGTGGGAGAGACAACTTACCTGCCCTGAGGGCTTTTGTGGGTATAGGAACGTGCACTTGTGACTCTACAGTGTTGCTTCTGGGGGTGCTCTCTAGGCTCCCAGCTGGGGCAGGGATGGGAGGCATGTACGTGACTGGAGAGAAGTGGGAGATGGAGTACAGTTCCTGGTCCTGGAGCCCAGATACTCAGTCTGCTGATTCTTCCTCCTTCAGTCAGCCCTCAGATATCCTCTGAACCTGGAAAGCAGGTTCGGTGCATGGCAGTGGGGTCTAAGAGATGGGACTAAACTGAGAACGTGCATTGTTTTCTTTTCAGGAGCAGAAGAGGTGCATGGGGTGGGGCAGGGGGATAGCGGGGAAGTACAGTTAAACTGGATCTCTTGGTCTTTTAAGAACAGTAAAGGGTTCTGGAAAAACTTAAGGAGGAACCAGATTCCGGGGTGGTGGAATTATCCAGGAGAGGAAGGCCTAAACTTTGTGACCATTCAGTGAAGTGGTAATTCCTTCCCACAGTGACTGGGGACACCTCACACACCCTCAAAATGCATCAGAGGTTTAGGACATGGGCCACACCCATTGCCTTCCAAAGAGGTTCCCCAGCCTCGGGTTCCTGTGGTCAGGAGGTACTGGTGGACAGGGGTCTCTGAGCGGCAGGACCTCTGTGCCCTTCTTTGAGCACAGCCCCGTTCCTGTGTGGCCCTGTGCTTAGTGCCCACTGCAGCTCCAGCTGCCCTGGCCTGAGCCACAGCAGAGCTGTGGGGCCTACCCTCCAGGGGGCTGTGTTGGTTGGCATGCCAGAGACCCAAGCTCCTAAATGACTCCCTGTGGTCATGGAGAGGCACAGGGCTGTGATTAGGTGAGTCAGAGTCCAGAGCAGGGTCACCTGGAGGGATGTGCGTGCCACTGGTGGTGTGGTGGGGCCGGCGGGGTGGGGCGGGGGGGCTGGACAGAGGGACGCCTATTCTATCAGCTTCCAAAACCACACTCATCACCTGGCTTACATGGCAGCACTAAAGTGACTGGCAACTTAGGGCCCCAATACCTCTGTTCCCCGCGCCCCTCAATTACTGGAATAACACAAGGGAAAGATTGTAAAGTGCACACCATTTGGATAATAAATCTTGGCCTGAGGGACATACCCATGAGGGGATGAATGTTCCAGTGCAGATACACTGAAGGACTCGGCTACAAAGAGGCCTAGAAGGCTCTGGAAGGCTCTGGACAGCCCAGGTGGGCTTTTTTTTCCTCTTCTGTAAAATACCACTTCAACTAGTCCTATAGTTTTCTAGAGGTCGTAAAATAGAAGACTAGACGCAAAAGTACAAATGTGACCAAAGATCCAAAAATGCTTTGAAAGTGAAAAGGATGCTGTGAAATGTTAGGTATAACATTCTTGTGTTTATAAAGCTTATTACCACAGGCCCTGCTGTATTAGCCAAGGATGTGAAAAGAATCTGTTGTTGGGACAGGAATGTCATACTGATATGGCAATTGTCTAGATGTACTGCCTTTTGAATTGATGCCAAAGCGTGTTAGGTCCTAGTACCTGAAAGATGGGCTGAGAGTATCTGTATACCTCTCCCGTTTCCAGTGGGAGGGAGGATTTTACTACCTGTGTTTCTCAGGTTCCATAATTTCTCTAGAGCAATTCTGCCAGGAACACACATTGTTTGCTCTTTTAAATAGGCTGTGTGATGTTTCTACCAGGATTCTTGCGCTTCTGTCAATAACTTCTGGAGTAATTACTCATTTTCTTTAACAGAGATCTTGCTCAGTTGGGCAGAATTTGTTGATGTGTTTCAACAACCTAATCCTGGTACATTTTGTGGTGACTATTTTCTAGAGCATTCTTCCGTGTGTGTATCATATTGCACAATCCATTTATCAGCCCACATTGGTGGCTGATGTCTGCTATGTAATCTTTTTATGTGTGTTGTGCGATCTGTGGTGGACAGGGTACATGCCCTCCAATTATTCCCTCAGTCACTTCTTCAGCTGGTTGTTGCCGAGCAAGTTTTCCTTTCCTATGTGCCTGTCATAATGTTTAGTAGTGACTACATGATTCTGGATCAACTGAACACATTTTCTGCCCAGACCAAACACCTCACTTAATTTCAGTCAGAAGTCAAACTTTGCTCTATTTGTGTGATTATTGCCTCAGCTCTTTCGAAAGAGTTACCCGAAGGTGTTTTTTGATTGTCTTGTTTATATTTGCTACTGGGGCTCCCCGCACATTTCTTTTTTTAAAATGATAAAATGCACATAACGTGAAAGTGACCATCCTGACCATCACCAAGTGCACAGCTTGCTGGTTTAAATACATTCGTAATGCTGTGCAGCCATCACCGCCACCCAGCCCCACAACTCCTCATCTTGTAAAACTGAACTCTATACCCATCAACCAGTCACTCTCTCGCTCCGTCTTTTCCCAGCCTCTGCCAACCGCCATGCTGAATTGCCTGACAGAAGTGAAACCATACAGTGTTTTTCTTGCGTGACTGGTTTATTTCACTGAGTATAGTGTCCTCAGGGCTCATCCATGTGGTAACGTATGTCAGAATTCCCTTTTTCCTGGGTCTCTCAAAAAAATAGTTCTCTAGCAGCTTTGGCTCCTCAGTTTTCAGGTCCTAATGCCAAACCGCCATCATTGTCACAGACCCTCGAGGTTGCTATGATACTCACTGCAGACTCGTCTCACTTGGTCATCAAGGAGCCGAATCTATTGTCAGTGTGAATTACTTCCTTTCCACCGGAGAAACAAGGAGTCTACAATAGGAGCATTTCCACAGATAGTTACTCATTAACACTCTGATGTTCTTTACAAGGTCTCCATCGGGCCACTTTATAATACCAAGAATGTGTTAGAACAGACACAACAAATAGCTACAGTTGCCTACATCTCATTACTTGTGTGAGGCAAATTCTTAGGTCTTTTTCTTCCCCCCGGCAGCTAGATACTTTCATTAGCTTTTCTCTCTTTCTTAAAAATAAATAAATAAATAAATAAAATGTTTTGTTTTATTTTTTATAGGAAAGGTGCAGACAGGAAGGCAAGGAGGCAGGGAGGCAGCCAGCAGGCAGAAAGAAAGAGGAGGAAGAAGCATCTCCATTTCATTTTTATTTAGTTTTTCACATGGGTTGCTTCCCTCTGAGATTTGAACCTAGGGGTATGTGGCCAGGGCTCCTTCAGAGGAGGTTGACCTAACCGCTGGTCCACCAGCATGTGCCTCATCAGTTTTTCTTTACTCTTAGTCATCTAGATGTGTCCAAGGCAGTGTGCCAAGGGAACACTGGCATATCAGATCAATGGAGGCCTAGTTCTGCTCTACACATCTACTGTGACTGATGAATAAGACAACAATTCAATTGCTATAAGCATTTCTAAGTCCTTTGTCTTCCTTCAGAGGCCCACCTAACTGTCATAGAGGAACCCAAAAGATCTTAAGTTCTTTTCGGCAGGGACTAAATTTTCACCTTTTCACGCAATAAAACCTTACAGTTTACGGTGTGGCCTGGTGGAGTAGCAGTTAGGTCAGCTGTCTCCAAAGGAGGTGCAGTCCACATACATCCTAAGGACCCAGGTTTGCATCCCTGGTTGAGGGGGAACAACTAATGTGAACAATTCAATAAAAATAAAGTAAAATACTTTCTCTTCTCTTTTCCTGCCTGCCTGCTTACTGACCTTCATTCCTGCCTGCACCTCTCCCTAAAAAAAAACCAAAATAAAAAAGCAGTTTATTATATTTGGTGCTCTAAAATTTCTCCTTGTGCTGAATTTTCAATCCTCTTAAAGAAATGATTCTCTTTGGAGTTTGGGGGAGAGTGCTACATAGGTTGAAACAAGTTTTTTTCTATATCATGCTATAATTTCATATTCAGAAAATTAGAAACAACATACTACTTCCAGAGTACAAATCAGAGAATGTACCAGGTCTTTGGAGGGTAGAGGGAAGGGCCTTCACTATTAGTTATTCTCAGGGGAGGGAGGAGCACTCGGTCTTTATCACCAGTTGTTCTTTCACCATTTGGTTCCGTTTACATTTCTTCTTGGCAGAGTGTGTCTGTGCCAGGGAGTGTGGGGACTTGCATGACCTGTCAGGTGTACCTACTGAATTTGGAAAGGAACTCTCTTCTGGCAGACTGGGGAATACAGGTCTGTGCTGCCATGCCTGCATCCTGTCTTTAAAGCCGGTAGTAGGCACCCAGATGACGGGGCCTAGTCTTTGGCTCTGGAAGAGAGAGGCAGTTTGACTGAGGGAGTAGGAAACAGCCAGGAGAAAAACAAAACAAAACAAAACTGTCACAACAACCAAAAAATTCAATGCAGAAGGGATTCCTTTGGAAAGGAGGAGTGGCGGGTAATTGCAACCTTATCCTCTGGGACTCCAGCACAGGAGCCAAGCCTGAGGGTCAGCCAGCCCGTTTGTAACATGAACTTGGTTGCTGTAGTTCTCAGCCTGAGCTCATCCATTATTTACCTGGTGTGAGTGAACCTGCTCCCCCGCTGTTGCTGGGGAAACCACTCTGATTTAGCCAGTCCTGCCTCACTCTCCAGCTGAAACACCAGAGACTCTACAGTGGGAGGACTGGAGGGGCCTCCTGAGTCCCTGAGACTCAGGGTGTGAATCAGTGAAGGGAAGATGCTCTCCCCCGTGGGGTGAGCCCCGCTAGGAAAGAAGGGACGTTCAGTGTCGGGAGCCCCACGTCTGCCATGTGTCTCTTCTCCTGGTGCCCTGCTTTCTTCGGCATGTCTCTAGGAAGGGAGTGCAGAATAAGGAGCAAATCCTGAGAAGCAAGGGGTACCTCTCTGAGGCCCACCCAGAGGCTACTGGTTGATCTCACACAACTGCTGTGAGAGAGATACACATCAGTGTGTGCTGAGAGGAGAGACAGAATCAGGTTTCCCCAGAGGCTTGTTTCCCAGATGAATCAGCCTTGGGAAGTCAACTCCATAAACACGGCTGAAGTGGTCTGCTCTCCTTCCAAATTATTTTATTTTTATTTTTTAAAGGAAAGGTACAGGCAGGAATGAAGGTGAGTAGACAAGCAGGCAGGAAGAGATGAGGAAGAAATATTTTATTTTATTTTAATTTAGTTGTGCACACTGGTTGTCCCCCTGCCACCACCCCCTACCCGCACTCCCACACCCCCCTCCCCTAACTCAAGGGTATATGTTTTCAGCTCCTTTGGAGGTGACTGACTTAACTGCTACTCCACCAGACATACCACCAAACTACTTTAGCTCCTCTTCCATGGTGCCCTCCTGGATTAGAGAGCAGTGGGGGCTGAGAAAGAACTTGGGATGAGAAACTGGGACACTGGGTTCATCAGTGCTTTTTTTTTTTAAAGGAAAGGTACAGGTAGGGATGAAGGCAAGCAGGCAGGCAGGAAGAGAGAGGAGGAAGTACTTTAAATATTTTTCTTTAGTTGTTTACATTGGTTGTCCCCCACAACCCCTCCCTGCCTCCCACCAGCTCTGGGTCTTGAACCCAGGATTTTGGGACATGTTTGGACTGCACCCAGGGAGCACTAGACTGCTAGGTCACCAGGACACGCCAAATCTGTGCTTTTAATTATGTGAAATTGAGTAATATATGTAAATGTTCAGATTCTTAGTCCCCTAGGTGCGGAAGATGGACACCAGAGTCTGTGTGGAAGGTTTTCTTTGCAGGATGCCCCGTAAGTGATCTGGGAACGCAGACTAGGCCCAGGCTCTATGATGGGAAAAGAAGGGCCTACCTAGCTCTTCGATTCCCCTTTCTTACCACTAAGATTCAGACCTCATGCCTGGCTCCCTTTCTCCTAGACTGCGTATTGATTTTTCCTCTCCTCTCTTTGTTCTGTTCTTGGAGCCTTGGGCCCCTTACAAGGGCATTATTTCTTCAGGAGGGCATGGGAGCAGGTCTGTGTGTGAACACAAGCAGCAGGGCCCCTGCTCCTTGCTCCTCACTGGGTTGCTCTCCTGCCCATGACCCTGCTGCCTTCTTGTAGCTAAAGTGGCCTGTTCAGGGGCCCTCCTGGTCCTTCCAGGCTCTCTTCCTGCATTACAGGGCGGAACTGCCATTTGTCAGGGGGGCATGGGGCTGTCTGTCTGGTTGATGCAGATCTGAGATATGACAAAAATATACTTCCCTATGCATGTCCTGATAGTTAAACAATAGTAATAAATTGGTGAATTTTGATTTTTTAGTAAATTACGATGAGACAATATGTTAAGAGGCAAAAAACAACTCCATTTCCTAAGTATCACTACTTTAAACTGTTTCTGGTGACATCTTTCTAGATTTTCTTTTGTCCCAGTACCTTTTTTTTTTTTTTAAGGAAAAGTAGAGTCAGGTATGAAGTTGAGCAGGCAGGCAGGAAGAGAGAGGAGGAAGAAGCATTTATTTATTTTGTTTCGTTGTTTAGCTTGGTTGTTCCCCATGGTCCCAGGTTGAGAACCTGGTTCCTTGGGCTGTATGTGGACCATGCCTGACAGACTTAACCACTAAACCATCAGGGTGCCTCATTTTGTTATTTTCAAACTCCTGTTTAAGTCCGTATTTATCGACTATGAGATTAGAATGTAGGTGTTAATGGCCTCCTTTGCATTTCTGCTTTTACAGTAGGTGCCAGATCTCCCCAAGTGACTTAGTTTCTCTTCACTTAGGCCAGCTAATAGGGTTCTGACCTCTGTACTTTCTGTTTTCTATTTGAAATGCCCAAACGGCCTGGAAATCACTGTGTGTCCCTGTGCCCAGCTCTTGTGACTTCATCCACCCAGAGCTGTGTGCATGGGGTAGAGATGTTCTAAACTGGCTCACATCAACAAGGACAATACTGCCTGCCTCCCAGCCCTCCGCTGGCTACCCGGCTCTGCTGAGGGGATGAAGGAGGAACTCCTCCCCAAGAAAGGCACCAGTCAAAAAAGGCAGAGAGGAGGGTTCTAGGCTCTTACACTTGAGAGTGTATCAAAATGCATACAAATGCCCAGCGCAGAATTTCTGATTCTGCAGGGCTGGGGTGAGACTGGAGAGTTTACACTTCCAGCAAGTTTCCAGAAGATGCTGGTGCTTCCAGTCGAGGGACAGCAAATGTCAATTTACCTTAATTTTGTAGTTGAAACCAGGACCAATTAGAGAATCACCTGGCATGGAGGGA